>BSUD01000189.1:0-14369 GCA_033239045.1 Fagopyrum esculentum
GGATCTGGAGCAAATCGATTCCCCCTCGAGCCAAATCGAACCAGCTCACTGCGGATCTGGAGCAATCGCCGCCGCTCTCCTCCCACCGTGTACGCCGGCGGCCGTTGTGGTTGCCTCGCCTTGCCCTAGCCGGAACCCAGCGAGGACCGCCGCCCCCTACATCACCTCCTTCCCCACGATGTGCATCTGTCGGGTTATAAAACCCTATTTCGGAATTTAAATCGGGAGCCCTTCAATTTGATGTAATTACAGATTTTACCCATATTTTTATAATTGCAGAATTTACCCAATTTTTGTGAAGTTGCAGAAGTGCCCCTATTTGTATATTTACAGATTTGACCCAAAGGTTTTGTTTTCTGAAAATGGCCCAAGTTTCTTGAGTTGTATATTGTGCCCGGAAAATGTATTTACGGGTTTTAAACTTGGATTTAACTTCGAGCTTATTCTTATATTGATTTACTATATATTATGTCCATTGTTGGATTAAATTTGGTTTATGGTTTGAAGTTTTAATTGCGGTTTTATGATCAAGTTTCTAGAATTTCATATTTTGTCCCATAAGGGTTATTACAGATTTTAACGTTGGCTTTTAAAATCGAGTTTTCCTTAGTTTTATGTATATTATATCTTCCGATCAAATTTAGTGTACGAGCTAAATTTGTCTAGTTTTGGTGTTAGGTTCGGAAGCGTCCTGATAAAAACCTAACGAGTCCAAGTCGACATCCATAGACCGTCTTCCGTCTTTTGACGTCATGTGAGTTACCTTTTTCCTCGGTCTAGTTATGTTTAGTATTAGTAGCATGCTAGGATGGATCTAGCATAACTTAGTGGAAATGCCAAGTAGTGGCCTTGAACCTTAGGTGAGTTTTGAGGATTTGATATTGTGATGGATTGATGTGGATTCTAAGCTTGAGGTGGTATTGCGGTCTAGTGAGGTTGTTATAAGGATTCGAGTATATGGTTTGATCTTGTGAGAATCATTAGGCTTGAGGTGTTGATATTATCTTGTGAGATTATATGGCTTTAATTTGTAAGTTGAGCTTGTGAGAATTTAGGGGTTGAGGTTGTATGATTGTTGAGTTGTGGACTAGAACGAGAGTATCATAGTATGTGTTATGGGTTATGATCCTGCGAGATCATAGGGTCTAGAAGTCTAAAGACTTCTAGCTTGTGTTGAGTGTGATGTGAGCATGAGAGATTCTAGGATGCGGTCCTAGAATGTGAGTCAAATGATCTCGCGTAGATCATTTGTGTAGAAGTCTTAGACTTCTTGAGTTGAGTGAGTTGTTGATATAGTTATCTTCTTGTGAGCAGGTTATGGACTTCCTCCCCTAAGGAAGCGAGAGTGTTGTGAGTTGAGTGTGATGACGAGGTAAGTCTCCGGACTTACTTAGCTCGTATTCCTTGTATTAGCATTGATGTGTGTTTGGTGGTGTGTGTTTTATCGCTTTCATTATAACTTATAAAACCGGAATTAGGATTACCGACCTTTATATATTATTTGGCCCAAGTGTATGATAACGGGCGGTGACAACTTGTCTAGCTCTTGCGTAGAGTTAGGGGGTTCTTGGCGACTAGCCCGTGTGGTTAGACGGTCGGAGGCATCCACCGTTCTATGCGGTAAGTGGGGACCGAGGCGAGTTTCGGGAGATTCTCGTGTCACAAAAGAAGTTGAATTAGAACGGGATACGACTTAATAATAAAAAGATAATAAACCGGACTTGTGTGATTTGGTGTACATTGTGTGTTATGTTGATTTACTTGTGTTTGTGCCTTTCACCTTGATTCTAATGCTTCGAATATTAGCTAACGGTTTTATACCGATTGTTGTAGATTGCCTTGCAGGTTAGGCATGCTCCGAGAGATCCGGAAGGGTGGGCAGCCGGGGTCCGTACATTTTAGGAAGGGTTTTGTTTGGAGTCACGTTTGGAGTTTTGTATATTGTATTATTGTATGCCGCATGTATGGCGTTTGGTCTTTGTAGTTGTTTTCGGCTGAAGTCTGTTGTTTGTTTTCTTTTGGGTTTTCTTACATTGCATAAAATGTATTTCGGTTTTGGCCTATATTTGTGCCTTGTTGAAAGATCCGGTGAAATTGTTGTCAGGCTAAGGGTCGGGACCCATTGTGAGGTCCCAACCCGTAGCGCCCCGAGTCCCGCGGATTCGGGGAGTTACAAAAGTGGTATCAGAGCCCTAGGTTGACAACAATGGCACTCGCAATCTTCTATAGGCCAAATAAGGAATAAACAGAACCCCGCGGGTTTTGAGTTTTTGTTTTCAAAATCACATGCATGAGTCGGGGTAGAATGTACGGACCACCACTCCTTCCGCGGATCTCGGAAGCTTAGTTTATTGGACTTGGTATTTATATGTATATATATATATGATGGTTGTAGTTATGCATGATGGAATTGATGTGTATCTTGGTGGATTGTAGTTGCATGATGGATATGACTTATATGTATAGCTATTTATGTGGACTATAGTACATGTTTGGACCTTGTATTGTTGTATTAGATTTCCGGATATGATATTAGTAGTAATGTGAACATAGGACTTATATATAGTTATATATACATATATATGGTATGCTAGTATTATATTAGTAGTAGTGGACCTTATAGTTAAGATGATAGAAAGTTGTCATCACCCTTGGACAAACGCCTTTTTGGGATTAGAATAATATATATACGAAGATGGGTATGCTCAAGTACCGAGTTGAGCATCACGTTCCGGCGAATACCCTAGCGATTCATCGGACTCCTTTTGGGAACGTCAAATAAACCATCTAAAGGATTAAGAGGACATTAGCGGCAAGGACAAACAAATAGAAGGGAACTTTGATTCAACTTAAAAGAATTGAAGATGGAAGCAATACAAGTAAAGAGAGCAACATTAAGGTGTATAAGTGGTTATAAAGAAGCCATGATTGAACGACAATTAGACCAATAGAGATAACGAACTTATGGTTCTTCAAGAAGACGCGTGGACAACTAAAGATGTGAATCGAGGAGGAAGGGGATACATTCTAACAAGGTTGAAGGTGACATACCATTAAGTGGTGAAGTTTTCTTTAGACGCTCCTAGGAATTTGAGTCAAGACGAGAAGAGTGATCGAACCATTTGCTAAAGATTTAAGATACTGTAAGTTAAGCTTACGAGGTACCAAAAAGTAAAGTTTCAACATTACAAGAGTTATAAGAAGAAGGCGTGGTGGAGTTTCACATGGTAGAATTCCCCTAGAAGAGTTGACCGGTTTTCCGTCATGACGATAAGGCTAAGTGATGCCAAGAAGAAAGAAGTGTGAGTATATGTTGATCCAGAGAGGATGAGAGACGCAACAAGAAGCTTCTATTGATGGAGAGACTTGAGATACCAATCAAGAGAAACATGAACGGACGATATATGAGGCTAGAATTTTGGTGAAGATGTACTTGAAGGACAACATGGAATAATGGTTAAGCTTATGAGAGAGGGTTATAAGAAACAACAAGGCCAAAAAGATATGGTTACCTTATAAGGAAAGGAAGCGTAGAAAGAGTTAATAAAGTTTGTGAAGAGTGAAATGAGCAAGTAAAGTTAAGGTAGGGTACCCCGAGAGGGTAGCCTTCAGAAGTATGGTAACATGGAGGGTAGGAAGAATGGTGAGCCTTTGTACTTGGAGAAGGTCAGGTATGATGTAATCGGTGATAGTCGAGAACGTGCATGTGTTGGTTGTCTATGGATGAGTGCAGATGAGAAGAGTAACCAAGAGCGTGGATTATAAAGGAACGGTAACAAGAACTTGGAACATTTGTGATGGTTGGGTGTCAGTAACTAGGAAGTGTGTCGACGAAAGTATAAACGTCTTAATTAAGTAACAATCTACCAATTTTAGCAAGTGAGGGTAACGTACCTTGTGGGGGAGGAATTGTAACGATCTAGTGCGACCTTCTTAGGTCATGGGGATTTTTATGTGGAGAAATGACACGGATCAAGGTAAGCAAATTGAAAGGATAAGGAGGAAGGTGAGTCTTCTATAGTTGATGTACGAAATAGGGAATACATAAAGAGGATGTGTGGTATGTTGAGGATGCATGGTATGTTTGTGCTAATGAAATGGAGGGTATGTTTTCGCGAGCAAAAGATGAGATAGAGGCGTCAACCTCACATGTAAGAGACGCGGTGGCTATGGCGTAAAAAGGAGGACCTAGATTAAGACAACACTTCAAGCTTGGAATTACGATGTTAGTGATTGGTGGAGTAATGAGTGGATATTTTTATGATTATGGTTGGGAATTTTGTCTGAAGGCATACAAGTTAGGTTGTGAAACTGTTCATGGATACCAAGAGGTATATAAGGTAACCAACGAGAGTAAGAGAAGACTGAGGTTTTGAAGTTTGATATCGATATGAGATGTACAAGGTGTACATGAAAGGTTGAGGTTAGAGCCTCTACGGTCATTTTGACTTTACATAAGAAAATAAAGTATAATTTCTACACCTACTTGAAGAAAGGATGTCTATGGTGAGAGCTTATGTTGAATACGAAGAACTCCTCCCATATGTTGGGATGACAGGGAAAGCAAAGAAGATAAGGTCAATTGTTTGAAGCACGGTTTAGTCCTGCAGTTTGGACCCTTATGGTTGCACATAAGTGAGAAATCTTAGATGATTTTTACAATCGTGTCATCAAAGAGGGAAAATGAGATTAAGATAAAGGAATACTTAAATAAGGCTACAAGAGTCAGAAGACTTGAGCAAGTCTCTCGACTTCAAAAGATGAAGGATCTCTGAAAGAGGACGGTAAACATTATAGCTAAAGATTGAACAATACACATGTTTGAGGGACGTCATCCCAACAGATCGGGGTAGATCATTAGTATCATGACCACTTGAAAAGTGATAAGACAAGATTGTGTCGGTTGTTACGATATGTGACGGGAAGAGAAAAGATGAAACTAGAGATATCACGGATTTCAATATGTTAGAATGTGGAATTTTTCAACTAAGGTCGAGCTTGATTTAATTCCGATGTCTAAGGCGCCGTATGAAATAACACTGGTGCAGAGACATGAGTTGTGGGAGCAAGTGAAGGAGCAATTGCAAGAACTTAATGATAAGATTCATTAGAATTAGTGAAATGCCATGGAGAACACCAGACGTTATCCTAAACTCTTGATTTGAAGTTGTTATGGAGAACACGAGTTTGCGGAAAGTGAGACGGTTATCTCCGTTTGTACATCGATTACCGTGAGTTGAACAAGATAACACTGAAGAACAGGTACCCCTTATCCCGTATAGATGATCTACTTAACCGGTTGCAAGGGTCGGTAGTCTCTTCTAAATTTGATTTAAGGGTTGATTGTCACCAAAGGAGAATTCGAGACTGGGATGTTGCAAATATGGCTTTCCGGACAAACCATGGTCACTACGAGTTGTAGTGATTCCATATGGGCTTACTAATGCCTGGATAAGATACTCGGGGTCTACTCTTGGAAAAGAGAGAAAGCATTTGAAAAGTTGTCTCGGGATGGCAAACCCCGAGAGATGTGAAAGAAGTTACAATTTTTCTTAGGTGTGCCGAGCTTTACCAGATATGTGAAGGGAGGAGCTGTATAACGCCAATTATGGTAACCTACTACGGATGACGATGAAGTATTGAGTATGACGAAGATTCGATAATAGAGTTTTGAGGGTTAAAGAGGAGATTTATTGGTACAACTGTTTTGATTTGCTTTGAGGAATGATGGGTGAAGGGTACAAGTGATTCTTCAAGAATGTCTTGATCGATTATTGCAGAGTGATGTAAGAGTGATAGCATATGTGTCTCGTTAGTAGAAGCGGTGAGAAGTGGAGTACGCCCTTCATTACTTGGAACTTACAACAAGATTGAGAAGATGTAACATCAACGTTTGGTTAGCGGGACCAATCAAGAAGTTTGACCTTACGTGTTAGAGGCAATCAAAGAGAAACAAAATGGTAATGTTGCATTGAGAAAGGCCCGAGAAGGAAGTTCAGTTTCCGATATATCGGACCTTCTTGAGATCTTAGCGCGAGTTGGAGAAGTGACTTACAAGTGGGCGTTACCACCAAGAGTAGAGGGTGTTCACCCGGTGTTTCATGTGTATCAGTAGAGGGAGTACATACATGAATCGACACGTATTGTCATTCATGACGATCTAGTAGTGAACGAGGGACCAATGAGGCTAACTTGAAGACGTAGGATAGCATCTTTGGTGGAGTTTTACGCGGACCGAGTAGCATTGATAGAATCGAAAAATTAGACCAAGTTCTTTCCTTGGTTGAGTTGTGTGTATGTGTGTTGTTAAATGTTCTTTGTGCCCCGTGTGGGAATGCGTTTTACGATATATATATATATATATATATATATATATATATATATATATATATATATCTTACGGTGGTAGTTGGAGTAGATGGTGTGTTTAGGTTAGAAGGCTTCTTAGTTTGAGGAGTTCTTACCTCGGCCTTAGGAACCGAGAAGTTCGACGTATAGCAAGTTTCGGGACGAAACTTGTTTTTAGGGGGATCTAATGTAACGCCCTAATTTTTTTTTTAGGCATGGATTTTTATTTTTTACCGATTTCTATCGATATTTTATTAACTTATAAATATTTACGGGCATTCTCATGTTGTAAATTTATTTTTATAAGTTAATATATTTTACATTATATATATTCCGTAATTTATTTTTACGGGAAGTTCGGAAATGTTTCCGATTCGAAAATTCCATTCCGAATACTTGTTGATCGAGTTCACTATTTAATCTTTCTTTTTCTTTTTCTTTCTTTTTCCTTCATGAGCTTGCGTGTTCTACTCCAGCCCCGCCCAGGCTATGCTCCTCTAGCTTGAGCAGCAATCATGCCTCTGCAGCCTTCACCCTCTATGGCCCTTCCTCACCATACACTCTCGACCTCACCTCTCTATCCATCTTCCCTCACATTAGCTCTCCTTGCATTGCCATCCTCTAGAAGCCAAACCTGTGCTCCTGGATGCAACCCTGCAAGCTGGAGACACACATCAACACAACTCAAACAATATCTCATCTCTCTATCTTGATCGTGTCTGCAACCGAAGCTAAGACTCCAGCCTTCAAATGCCCTGTCTTCACCCTCCTCTTGCAAGCCGGTGAGCCCTTACCGTGGTCCGCCTCCCACCTCCTTGTTCTGGCAGCAACTTGCGAGAGTCTCACCCTCTGTCACTTCATCCTCGAGCAAGCCAAGGCCAGCCAACCCCTTCTCCGCCGTTGTTCGTCTCTCCCTCTAGCAGGAAAATCGAATCCGCCGTAGAAGAGTCGCAGGCCGCCGTTCTCCTCCCACCGTGTACGCCGGATCTGGAGCAAATCGATTCCCCCTCGAGCCAAATCGAACCAGCTCACTGCGGATCTGGAGCAATCGCCGCCGCTCTCCTCCCACCGTGTACGCCGGCGGCCGTTGTGGTTGCCTCGCCTTGCCCTAGCCGGAACCCAGCGAGGACCGCCGCCCCCTACATCACCTCCTTCCCCACGATGTGCATCTGTCGGGTTATAAAACCCTATTTCGGAATTTAAATCGGGAGCCCTTCAATTTGATGTAATTACAGATTTTACCCATATTTTTATAATTGCAGAATTTACCCAATTTTTGTGAAGTTGCAGAAGTGCCCCTATTTGTATATTTACAGATTTGACCCAAAGGTTTTGTTTTCTGAAAATGGCCCAAGTTTCTTGAGTTGTATATTGTGCCCGGAAAATGTATTTACGGGTTTTAAACTTGGATTTAACTTCGAGCTTATTCTTATATTGATTTACTATATATTATGTCCATTGTTGGATTAAATTTGGTTTATGGTTTGAAGTTTTAATTGCGGTTTTATGATCAAGTTTCTAGAATTTCATATTTTGTCCCATAAGGGTTATTACAGATTTTAACGTTGGCTTTTAAAATCGAGTTTTCCTTAGTTTTATGTATATTATATCTTCCGATCAAATTTAGTGTACGAGCTAAATTTGTCTAGTTTTGGTGTTAGGTTCGGAAGCGTCCTGATAAAAACCTAACGAGTCCAAGTCGACATCCATAGACCGTCTTCCGTCTTTTGACGTCATGTGAGTTACCTTTTTCCTCGGTCTAGTTATGTTTAGTATTAGTAGCATGCTAGGATGGATCTAGCATAACTTAGTGGAAATGCCAAGTAGTGGCCTTGAACCTTAGGTGAGTTTTGAGGATTTGATATTGTGATGGATTGATGTGGATTCTAAGCTTGAGGTGGTATTGCGGTCTAGTGAGGTTGTTATAAGGATTCGAGTATATGGTTTGATCTTGTGAGAATCATTAGGCTTGAGGTGTTGATATTATCTTGTGAGATTATATGGCTTTAATTTGTAAGTTGAGCTTGTGAGAATTTAGGGGTTGAGGTTGTATGATTGTTGAGTTGTGGACTAGAACGAGAGTATCATAGTATGTGTTATGGGTTATGATCCTGCGAGATCATAGGGTCTAGAAGTCTAAAGACTTCTAGCTTGTGTTGAGTGTGATGTGAGCATGAGAGATTCTAGGATGCGGTCCTAGAATGTGAGTCAAATGATCTCGCGTAGATCATTTGTGTAGAAGTCTTAGACTTCTTGAGTTGAGTGAGTTGTTGATATAGTTATCTTCTTGTGAGCAGGTTATGGACTTCCTCCCCTAAGGAAGCGAGAGTGTTGTGAGTTGAGTGTGATGACGAGGTAAGTCTCCGGACTTACTTAGCTCGTATTCCTTGTATTAGCATTGATGTGTGTTTGGTGGTGTGTGTTTTATCGCTTTCATTATAACTTATAAAACCGGAATTAGGATTACCGACCTTTATATATTATTTGGCC
Source organism: Fagopyrum esculentum (assembly GCA_033239045.1). Classification (NCBI taxonomy): domain Eukaryota; kingdom Viridiplantae; phylum Streptophyta; class Magnoliopsida; order Caryophyllales; family Polygonaceae; genus Fagopyrum; species Fagopyrum esculentum. The sequence continues at coordinate 8,839 of BSUD01000189.1, forward strand.
CAAGTGTATGATAACGGGCGGTGACAACTTGTCTAGCTCTTGCGTAGAGTTAGGGGGTTCTTGGCGACTAGCCCGTGTGGTTAGACGGTCGGAGGCATCCACCGTTCTATGCGGTAAGTGGGGACCGAGGCGAGTTTCGGGAGATTCTCGTGTCACAAAAGAAGTTGAATTAGAACGGGATACGACTTAATAATAAAAAGATAATAAACCGGACTTGTGTGATTTGGTGTACATTGTGTGTTATGTTGATTTACTTGTGTTTGTGCCTTTCACCTTGATTCTAATGCTTCGAATATTAGCTAACGGTTTTATACCGATTGTTGTAGATTGCCTTGCAGGTTAGGCATGCTCCGAGAGATCCGGAAGGGTGGGCAGCCGGGGTCCGTACATTTTAGGAAGGGTTTTGTTTGGAGTCACGTTTGTCTATTATTCATGTATATTGTATATCGTGTGGTGGCATTTGGCCCTTGGTGTTTCATATCGGCTGAAGTCTGTTGTTTGTTTTCTTTTGGGTTTTCTTACATTGCATAAAATGTATTTCGGTTTTGGCCTATATTTGTGCCTTGTTGAAAGATCCGGTGAAATTGTTGTCAGGCTAAGGGTCGGGACCCATTGTGAGGTCCCAACCCGTAGCGCCCCGAGTCCCGCGGATTCGGGGTGTTACAAAAGTGGTATCAGAGCCCTAGGTTGACAACAATGGCACTCGCAATCTTCTATAGGCCAAATAAGGAATAAACAGAATCCCGCGGGTTCTGAGTTTTTGTTTTCAAAATCACATGCATGAGTCGGGGTAGAATGTACGGACCACCACTCCTTCCGCGGATCTCGGAAGCTTAGTTTATTGGACTTGGTATATATATGTATATATGTAGATATGTATTGTGGACTTAGGATGTTTTTGGACTATTATTGTATATGGATTGTAGTTGCATGAAGGACATGATTTATGTGTATAGTTGTATATGTGAACGATTATATGTTTTGGACCTTGTATTGTTGTAATGGAATGCCGAATGCGTGATATCAGTAGTACTATGGACTTAGGACTTATATAGTTATGGATACGTATTCCTATTATATATAGTAGCATATGAAGTTATGGGACCTTTCAGCTAAGGTGATCATACGATATCATCACCTTTAAGACGACGTCGATTGACATAGTTGTGTACATACAAGGATGAATATGCTCAAGTATCAAGATGAGCGCTACGTTCGGACGAACACCTTGAAGTTTTTGTACTCCTTTAAGAGAAGATCGAAGAGGAAGATTAGAGATGACGTAAACGAAGGACAACCAAGTAAATGAATACTCGTGACAACTTAAGAGAAATTGAGATGGGAACATACAAGAAAAAGGAGTAACACAAAGGTGTGGAAGTGGTTACAAAGAAGTCCCGATTAGAAAGACAACGAGACCAATAGGGATACCAACCATAAGTTTTTCAAGAAGACGCGTGGACAACTAAAGATGCGAATCGAAGAGGAGATGAGTACGTTCTAGCAAGGTTAAGGTGGTGTTCCATTAAGATGCAAAGCTTTCATTAGACGTTTCCAACCATTGGAGTTAAGATGAGAGAAGTGAACGAAACATGTGAGAAGGATTTAAAATACCGTAAGTTAAGCTTACGAGGTACCAAAAAGTAAAGTTAAAACATTACTAGAGTTATGAGAAGAAGGGCATGGTGGGGTTTCACGTGGAGTTGACTGATTTCCGTTATAATAATAAGACTAAGAAACGCCAAGAAGGAGGAAGTGTGTGTAGATGATGATCTTCAGAAGATGAAAGCTGAAACAAGGAGTTTGGATTGAAAGACTCAAGCTACCAACCAAGAGAAGAGAGAGTGGTTACTAACGATAGAGGTGTGGGGAAGATGCATTTACAAGATACTATGAAGATCAGTTAAGCTTATGAAGTTGGGTCATATGACATGAAAGAGTTGGGGAGGTATAGTTATCTTACAGAAGCGGAAGCAAGAGGGGAGCTTAATAGGAGCTAACGGAGTGGGAAGTAGAGTAAAATGAGCTAATGAAGTTTAAGACAGAGTACCCCGAGACAGTATCCTTCAGGAGTATGGTAACATAGAAGTATGGTAAGAGGGTAAGTCGTTGACCTTAGAGAGGGTTTTCAATGAGTTAATCGGTGACAACGGAGGGTGCACAAGTGCGGGTTATATACTGGTGACTGTAGAAGGGAAGAGTAACCCAGGATGTGAGATCATGAAGAAGGGGAACAAGAAGTGAACATTCGTGGTGGTTGAATGTCAGTAATAGGAGGTGCATTAACGGAAGCATAAACATTTTAATCAAGTAACATCTTATCGATTCTAACAAGTGATGATAATGTATGTTGCGGAGGGATTGTAATGATCTGGTACGACCTTCTTAGGTCATGGGGATTTTTATGTGGAGAAATGACACGGATCAAGGTAAGCAAATTGAAAGGATAAGGAGGAAGGTGAGTCTTCTATAGTTGATGTACGAAATAGGGAATACATAAAGAGGATGTGTGGTATGTTGAGGATGCATGGTATGTTTGTGCTAATGAAATGGAGGGTATGTTTTCGCGAGCAAAAGATGAGATAGAGGCGTCAACCTCACATGTAAGAGACGCGGTGGCTATGGCGTAAAAAGGAGGACCTAGATTAAGACAACACTTCAAGCTTGGAATTACGATGTTAGTGATTGGTGGAGTAATGAGTGGATATTTTTATGATTATGGTTGGGAATTTTGTCTGAAGGCATACAAGTTAGGTTGTGAAACTGTTCATGGATACCAAGAGGTATATAAGGTAACCAACGAGAGTAAGAGAAGACTGAGGTTTTGAAGTTTGATATCGATATGAGATGTACAAGGTGTACATGAAAGGTTGAGGTTAGAGCCTCTACGGTCATTTTGACTTTACATAAGAAAATAAAGTATAATTTCTACACCTACTTGAAGAAAGGATGTCTATGGTGAGAGCTTATGTTGAATACGAAGAACTCCTCCCATATGTTGGGATGACAGGGAAAGCAAAGAAGATAAGGTCAATTGTTTGAAGCACGGTTTAGTCCTGCAGTTTGGACCCTTATGGTTGCACATAAGTGAGAAATCTTAGATGATTTTTACAATCGTGTCATCAAAGAGGGAAAATGAGATTAAGATAAAGGAATACTTAAATAAGGCTACAAGAGTCAGAAGACTTGAGCAAGTCTCTCGACTTCAAAAGATGAAGGATCTCTGAAAGAGGACGGTAAACATTATAGCTAAAGATTGAACAATACACATGTTTGAGGGACGTCATCCCAACAGATCGGGGTAGATCATTAGTATCATGACCACTTGAAAAGTGATAAGACAAGATTGTGTCGGTTGTTACGATATGTGACGGGAAGAGAAAAGATGAAACTAGAGATATCACGGATTTCAATATGTTAGAATGTGGAATTTTTCAACTAAGGTCGAGCTTGATTTAATTCCGATGTCTAAGGCGCCGTATGAAATAACACTGGTGCAGAGACATGAGTTGTGGGAGCAAGTGAAGGAGCAATTGCAAGAACTTAATGATAAGATTCATTAGAATTAGTGAAATGCCATGGAGAACACCAGACGTTATCCTAAACTCTTGATTTGAAGTTGTTATGGAGAACACGAGTTTGCGGAAAGTGAGACGGTTATCTCCGTTTGTACATCGATTACCGTGAGTTGAACAAGATAACACTGAAGAACAGGTACCCCTTATCCCGTATAGATGATCTACTTAACCGGTTGCAAGGGTCGGTAGTCTCTTCTAAATTTGATTTAAGGGTTGATTGTCACCAAAGGAGAATTCGAGACTGGGATGTTGCAAATATGGCTTTCCGGACAAACCATGGTCACTACGAGTTGTAGTGATTCCATATGGGCTTACTAATGCCTGGATAAGATACTCGGGGTCTACTCTTGGAAAAGAGAGAAAGCATTTGAAAAGTTGTCTCGGGATGGCAAACCCCGAGAGATGTGAAAGAAGTTACAATTTTTCTTAGGTGTGCCGAGCTTTACCAGATATGTGAAGGGAGGAGCTGTATAACGCCAATTATGGTAACCTACTACGGATGACGATGAAGTATTGAGTATGACGAAGATTCGATAATAGAGTTTTGAGGGTTAAAGAGGAGATTTATTGGTACAACTGTTTTGATTTGCTTTGAGGAATGATGGGTGAAGGGTACAAGTGATTCTTCAAGAATGTCTTGATCGATTATTGCAGAGTGATGTAAGAGTGATAGCATATGTGTCTCGTTAGTAGAAGCGGTGAGAAGTGGAGTACGCCCTTCATTACTTGGAACTTACAACAAGATTGAGAAGATGTAACATCAACGTTTGGTTAGCGGGACCAATCAAGAAGTTTGACCTTACGTGTTAGAGGCAATCAAAGAGAAACAAAATGGTAATGTTGCATTGAGAAAGGCCCGAGAAGGAAGTTCAGTTTCCGATATATCGGACCTTCTTGAGATCTTAGCGCGAGTTGGAGAAGTGACTTACAAGTGGGCGTTACCACCAAGAGTAGAGGGTGTTCACCCGGTGTTTCATGTGTATCAGTAGAGGGAGTACATACATGAATCGACACGTATTGTCATTCATGACGATCTAGTAGTGAACGAGGGACCAATGAGGCTAACTTGAAGACGTAGGATAGCATCTTTGGTGGAGTTTTACGCGGACCGAGTAGCATTGATAGAATCGAAAAATTAGACCAAGTTCTTTCCTTGGTTGAGTTGTGTGTATGTGTGTTGTTAAATGTTCTTTGTGCCCCGTGTGGGAATGCGTTTTACGATATATATATATATATATATATATATATATATATATATATATATATATATATATATATATATATATATATATATATATATATCTTACGGTGGTAGTTGGAGTAGATGGTGTGTTTAGGTTAGAAGGCTTCTTAGTTTGAGGAGTTCTTACCTCGGCCTTAGGAACCGAGAAGTTCGACGTATAGCAAGTTTCGGGACGAAACTTGTTTTTAGGGGGATCTAATGTAACGCCCTAATTTTTTTTTTAGGCATGGATTTTTATTTTTTACCGATTTCTATCGATATTTTATTAACTTATAAATATTTACGGGCATTCTCATGTTGTAAATTTATTTTTATAAGTTAATATATTTTACATTATATATATTCCGTAATTTATTTTTACGGGAAGTTCGGAAATGTTTCCGATTCGAAAATTCCATTCCGAATACTTGTTGATCGAGTTCACTATTTAATCTTTCTTTTTCTTTTTCTTTCTTTTTCCTTCATGAGCTTGCGTGTTCTACTCCAGCCCCGCCCAGGCTATGCTCCTCTAGCTTGAGCAGCAATCATGCCTCTGCAGCCTTCACCCTCTATGGCCCTTCCTCACCATACACTCTCGACCTCACCTCTCTATCCATCTTCCCTCACATTAGCTCTCCTTGCATTGCCATCCTCTAGAAGCCAAACCTGTGCTCCTGGATGCAACCCTGCAAGCTGGAGACACACATCAACACAACTCAAACAATATCTCA
>BSUD01000191.1:0-11290 GCA_033239045.1 Fagopyrum esculentum
TGGAGATCGAAGTTCGCATCTGGGAATTGCCCTAATCTCGCACTTTTGGTGGAGATTGCTGTTGAGATCTTCGGATTGGCGGAAGATCGAAGCTTTTGGAAGATTTTGCAAGAAGACCTCTCTTCTTGTTTAGGTTTGATTTGGAAAACGGATTGACATCCCGTTTTCCCTTCTTTCCTAAGGTTGTGATTGTTTACTTTATTTTGAATCCTTTGACAACACTCGTTCTTGATTGTGACTTTGAGATTGGTTTGAAGATTATTGAAAGTTCTTGAAAGTTTTCACCTTTTTATCTTTTAATTCTTGAATTGATATCAATATGACTGTTATTGGCTAAAAACTCTTAACAATTCTAAGGTGAAGGGTTGATAGTTGTGGTTTAGATGATGATAGATCGATCGTAAATAGATTAGACCCTGAGAGTTAGAGAGAATCGTCGACGAACCCTAAATTACGGGTTGTTCTTGAGTTCCACGACCGTGGAATCTCAAGATCCAACCGTAATTTCCCTCAAGTTTACGAGCCTGCTTTTGCTTTAATCCAAAGTTAAAGATTTGCTTTAACTTAGTTTAGACTTGTCTTTTCTAGGTGGTAGTGAAGCCTCAACAACCTCTACCTCGATTGTGAGTGTCATAACCTCAATCGGTTAAGTTAGTCTTGATCTTTGGGTTATAAGTTTGGGTATTTGACACTAATTCTCATCTTTAGAATCTTTCTATATTGAGCCTCAACAACCTGTATAGAGAGTGCCTTGTAGGTGAGTTACATAAGGTTTTTGGAACTTCACCGTACGATTACCTTACATTAGTATACCTTTGCATATCTCATCTCTGTCTTTATATCATTAGCACATCTTAAATCGATTGCCACAACTGGATACTTGGATCTTTAGGATTGTTGTTTTCCCAATATTTGCAAAACTCCCATATTTACTCGCTTGACAATCTACAATTGAATTCGTTCCCACCCAAATCCCTGTGTTCGATACTCTGGAATTCTTGCTTAGCTACGTCGATCCGTACACTGTGGGTTCGCTGCTTGATTCTAGTTTTATAAATTTAAAGCTTATTTGCACACACCTTTAGGGGCGAATAAGTTATTGGCGCCGTTGCCGGGGATTTGGTTTCGGCCGAATCCGGTTGCCGGTTGTCAAGCTTGGGAGCTTGCTCTCGTTATTTGATATTACTTTGAGTGCATGCGCAGGTCTAGGAACACCGAAGATCTCTTACCTCTTGATCAAGAGCTAGAGAAAACCTTGAGGCAAAAGCGCAAGGAAAAGAAGATGGTCGAAGAAAACGAACGTGATTTTCAGGCGGAGTTAACGGAGAAGGAAGCTCAACTCCGATGGAATGAGAATCTTCACCGGGATGAGATGGATCGCCATCAATCCCAAGTTAACAATCTATAGGATCAGATGTTCCAAATGAGATTAGAAATAAGCGACCTTAAGAATAAAGGAATCAAGAAATCCTCAAGAAGAGCATCAAGATCTAGAAGACGGAGAAGTCATTCATCCGCTGAAGATAGTGACTCTTCCATGCCACCGTTAGAGGAGATTGATCCTACGGTCAATGTGAATCCTTTCCATCCACAAGAGGCTGCTAATCGTCGTGCTCCACCTAAGAATGCGAGGATCGAACGTGTGGATAATGAGCCAAGAACTCTTGGCCAACGAATGGATCCAACACAACAACCACGCCATTTGGGCGTGAACTTTGATGCTGAAGATGTACAAGGGTTCAGCTTCAACCCTCAAGTTATTACTCTTGTTCGCCAAAACCAGTTTGGCGGTACAAGCGCCGAATCTCCACACCAGCACTTGCAGAACTTTGAGTGTATGATGGAGACGATGAGACCGAAGAGCTCTACTACCAACAGCTACAAGCTTAAACCCTTCTTCTTCTCTTTGAAAGGGAAAGTGTTGTCTTGATATCAAGCTCTTCCTAATGGGAAACTAGACACGTGGGAAGACCTTTCCGCGGAGTTTCTCACCAAATTCTTCCCGCCCTCCAAAACGGCGGAACTTAGAGGTAAGATTAATGCTTTTTCCATGAGACCTAACGAAAGTTTATTTCAATCTTGGGAAAGGTTTCAGGATTTGCTCTTGGATTGCCCTCATCATGGCATATCCAAGCTTGCCTTGCTGGAGATTTACTACAAGGGGCTGGATGCGAGAACGCAATTCAACCTCCAATCCCTCTCATGTGGAACGTTCATGGACATGAGAGAAGATGACGCTTGGGACTTCATTGAGAAGCAAGCAAGAGTCATAGAGAAGTATTCCCACCGGAAAGTGGAGGGAAATCGTGTGGAGCAAAGAGCAAAGCTCACACATGAAGCTCAAATCAGATTTTCTCCCTCAACAATGAGATCAAAGAGTTGAAGGAGGCTATCAAGACCAACTTCCCAAAGCAACAAGGGAAGGATGTTGGTTATTTGGGCAACAACAATGGCGGCAACAACAATAACCGGGGCAACAACTGGAATGGAAATAACAACAACCGGAACAACGATTGGAACAACAATAGGGGTTCAAGCAACAACAATTGGCGCCCCAATCAACAAAATTCCGGTAACTCTTATCCTTCCAATTCTAATTCACTAACTCCACCTTCCTCTTCCTCTACTCCTTTGAAAAGCCAGGGGCAATCATCTAATGGAGGAAACACTTCGGGGAAGGAGAAGCCCGATCCCATATTGGAAACGATTTTGGGAAAGCTTCAAGGGTTGGAGAACCGCCTCATCAAGGTAGATGATCAAGTTTCTAAGGTTGATAAAGCTCAAAAGGTTTTAGAAAACCAAATGTTCAACCACGCGGAGGAAGTTCCTAGAAATCAAGGGAAGCTTCCAGGAAAGACGGAGGACAACCCTAAGGGAAGGGTAATGGCGATAACAACTAGGAGCGGAGTGACTACCACCGATCCGCAGCCTACATTCGTTGAAGTCCCCGTAGAGAAGGACAAGGGAAAGGGGAAGGAGAAGGAAGACGTCTATATTCCTCCTCCAGCTTACAAACCTCCCCTACCATTCCCTCAATCTAGGGCGCGAGCGCGCCTAGACAAACAATTCGGTAAGTTTATAGAACTCATGAGTAAGCTGCATATTAATATACCATTCATTGATGCTATTGTAGGCATGCCAGCTTATGGCAAGTTCTTGAAGGAGCTTCTCTCTAACAAGAGGAAGTTAGAAGATTTCGGAGAGGTCAAGATGAGTTCGGATTCTTCGGATCTCATCAAGACCATGAAGGAGAAAATGCCCCCAAAGTTGAAAGATCCGGGGTCATTTTGCATTCCCATTGGAGTAGGAGATGTCACATATGACGCTTTATGTGACTTAGGAGCAAGTGTGAGCATCATACCACTTGCGTTGTGCAGGAAGATCGGTTTAGGCGACCCTAAACCGGTGAAGATGACGTTATACATGGAGGATCGATCCATCACTCGCCCCGTCGGTATTGTAGAAGACGTCCCGGTCAAGCTAGGTAAATTCTTTGTCCCCATTGATTTTGTCGTGCTTGACATTCCTGTAGATAGTCCGGTCCCGATCATACTCGGAAGACCGTTTCTTGCAACTTCCGGCTGCATGGTCGATTGCAAGAATGGAAGACTCGCATTTGATATTGGAGAAGAGAAAGTAGAGTTCGTTCTTTCCACTCTAGTGAAGGAACCAATCTTTGATGAGGATATTTACGATATCCAAGATGAAGAAGGTTTATCTAGGGAAGAGGTAAGTGCGATTCTCTTTAACGATCCTTTACAAAAAGTCATTACCATGAGTCTAACAGATGTAGGGGAAGAAGAAGAGTGCAAAGAGGAAATAGAAGCCTTAGAAGCACAAGGAGAGATGCATGAAGTGGAGTTTGAGAAACTCCACGATGAGGCTGAGAATGTTAGAATCCACGGTCATACCCTGTATTCCACGACCGTGGATTTCACAACCAAAATCGACCTCCATTCCAGGGGATTACACGGCCGTGGAACATATGGAGAGCCCGTAATTCTGACCGTGGAAGAGGGTGATCGGCATACTTCTTCAACTTTTTCTGATTCTTCTCCAACTCACTCAACACCCTTAGAAACTTCTAAGGAAATGTTGGATGCTCCTCAAGGATCACTGGAAACTCCGAAAGTGATGGAACTCAAACCGCTTCCTACTCATCTAAGGTACGCTTTTCTTGGATCTAATTCTACCTTTCCGGTTATCGTTAGCTCCGAATTAAGCATAGATGAACATGAACAGCTCATGATTGTCCTTAAGAAACATAAGAACGCCATAGGCTATACTATTGAGGACTTAGTAGGAATTAAACCCTCCCTATGCATGCATAAGATACTAATGGAGGAGGACTTTAGAACTTCAAGACAACCTCAAAGGCGGTTGAATCCGACCATGAAGGAGGTTGTCAAGAAGGAAATTCTTAAACTTCTTGATGCAGGTATCATCTATCCTATCTCCGATAGCAAGTGGGTGAGTCCAGTTCAAGTAGTTCCGAAGAAGGGAGGAATGACGGTCATCACCAACAAGAACAACGAACTCATTCCTACCCGAACCGTGACTGGATGGCGAATGTGCATAGACTACCGCAAGCTCAACAACGCAACGCGGAAGGATCACTTTCCATTGCCATTCATCGATCAAATGCTTGAAAGGTTAGCACAACATTCACATTTTTGCTACCTTGACGGTTATAGTGGTTTCTTTCAGATTCCGATACATCCGGATGATCAAGAGAAGACCACATTCACGTGCCCTTGGGGTACGTTCGCCTATAGGAGAATGCCGTTCGGGCTTTGCAACGCCCCAGCCACCTTTCAACGGTGCATGATGGCCATCTTCTCCGAATACGTAGAGGAAATCATGGAAGTCTTCATGGACGACTTCTCCGTACACGGTTCCTCTTTTAACGATTGCCTTTCTAACCTTTCTCTTGTTTTGCAAAGATGTGAAGACACTAACCTAGTTCTTAATTGGGAGAAGTGTCAATTCATGGTTAAGGAAGGAATCGTATTAGGTCACTTAGTCTCTAGTAGAGGGATAGAGATAGACAAGGCTAAAATAGAGACCATAGAGAAACTTCCTCCCCCAATTTCGGTGAAAGGGATAAGAAGTTTCCTAGGACATGCTGGATTTTATAGACGTTTCATTAAGGACTTTTCTAAGATATCAAAACCTCTCACTAATCTATTGATGAAAGATGCGGTTTTTGAGTTTTCGCAGGAATGTTTGGATGCGTTTAACATCATTCGGCAAGCTCTAATTTCAGCACCTATTATCCAACCTCCGGATTGGACTCTCCCCTTCGAGATTATGTGCGATGCTAGTGACGTAGCTATTGGAGCTGTTCTTGGACAACGAAAGGAAGGGCGAACCCATGCCATATACTATGCTAGCAAGACGCTAGACGAAGCGCAGCTCAACTACGCCACCACCAAGAAAGAGTTTTTAGCCATTGTCTACGCTATTGACAAGTTTCGCTCTTATCTTGTAGGTGCAAAGGTGATTGTCTACACGGATCATGCTGCGATCCGGTACCTCCTTGCGAAGAAAGACACGAAGCCAAGGCTAATTAGATGGATTCTTCTCCTACAAGAATTCGATCTTGAGATCCGCGACAAGAAAGGTTCAGAAAATTCTGTTGCGGATCATTTGAGTCGTCTAACACATCTAAGGGACGACCATCTACCCATTGATGACTCCTTTCCGGACGAACACCTACACATCATAGAGGAGTGCATCAACGTGATCTCCAAAGGTAACGAACCATGGTTTGCTGATTTTGTTAACTATTTGGTTTGCCAGGAGATACCGCCCGGACTATCCTACGCACAAAGGAAGAAGTTCTTTAAGGACGTCCGGGAATACTATTGGAACGAGCCTCTCCTTTTTAAGAGAGGTCCGGATGGCATCATTCGGCGATGTGTGCCGGAAGATGAGATGCAAAGTGTCATCCGCCATTGTCATTCACTACCTTGTGGAGGACACGCTAGTTCGAACAAGACTAGCGCAAAGGTATTACAATCTGGATTCTATTGGCCTACTTTATTTAGAGATGTGCAATCCTTTGTTTCTTGCTGCGATGCTTGTCAAAGAACAGGCAATATCTCTAGGAGGAATGAGATGCCCCTCAACAACATCCAGGAGGTGGAGATTTTTGATGTTTGGGGAGTCGATTTCATGGGACCATTCCCATCTTCTTGTGGAAACCAATACATACTATTGGCGGTAGATTACGTTTCTAGATGGGTGGAAGCAATCGCCTCTCCCACAAATGATGCCATGGTGGTGGTTAAGTTTTTCAACTAGACCATCTTCCCGCGATTTGGGACACCAAGGACTATCATTAGTGATGGAGGTTCTCACTTCATAGCCCGTCGCTTTGAAGCTCTTCTAGTTAAGTATGGGGTTACTCACAAAATCGCTACCCCTTACCATCCACAAATGAGTCGACAAGTTGAGATCTCAAATAGAGAGATCAAAGGAATCTTAGAGAAGACGGTTTCAAGGACTAGGAAGGATTGGTCCTTGAAGCTTGACGATGCATTGTGGGCGTACCGGACTGCGTACAAGACTCCCATAGGAACCACACCATACAATCTCGTGTATGGGAAGTCTTGTCACTTACCGGTAGAGCTGGAGCATAAAGCGTTTTGGGCTATCAAGTGGCTGAATTTCGGCATGAAGGAAGCGGGAGAGAAGCATCTCCTAGACATCAATAAGCTGGATAAACTCCACTTGAACGGCTATGAAAACGCCAAGATCTACAAGGAAAGAGCAAAGCGTTGGCATGATAAGCATATCATTCCAAAGGACTTCAAAGAAGGAGATCAAGTTCTCCTCTTCAATTCAAGACTTCGCCTCTTTCCAGGTAAGCTTAAATCCCGTTGGACCGGACCCTTTCTAATTAAGCGTATTTTCCCCCATGGTGCAGTTGAAGTATGGGGTGAAGCGAGCGGAAGTTTTAAGGTGAACGGCCAACGACTCAAAAAGTATACGCCGGAACTCCAAGCTGAAGAGTTCGCGCCTACCGCACTCGAATAAGTGCGAGATTGGTCTAGCTACGGACCTTAAACAAAGCGCTTCTTGGGAGGCAACCCAAGGTATTGCATTCTTACTTTTGCTTTCGATTCATAGTTTAGCTTAGAATAGACGTTTTCGCTTTATTTTGCCTCGATTTCTTCCGGTATGTTCGTGTTTTTGGTTGTAGGATCGATGGAAAAGGAAAAAGGGAGGATAATGTTGAAAAAAAGCGGCGAAATTTGGACTTTGGAGCTTTACAGAGGGTTCCACGGTCTAAATTACGGTCGTCGTAGCTACAGTGACCGTAATTTCCAAAAGCCTTTGAAAAATCACCAAAACCACGGTTCCGTACATTTCCACGGCCGTGGAACCTCCCGATAGACCGTGGTTTTCGAAAATTTTGCCGGCCACTATATAAGCCACATTCTTCACAAATTCATCCCAAAAATCCCTCTTTCCACGACCTAAGTGCCGAAACCCCACGACCCCTCTCAAATCTTCGTTTTCTAATCGTTTTCAACGATTCTTCTTCCCAAACTGCAGCAAATTCAACCACAAACAAGATCCAAGTGACGGATCGAACGGAAATTCACCAACAAACGCGCATTTCGGATTTTTCAATCCAAAAAAGAGGTTTTCTTTTCCCTTCTTGATTCTCGCCAATTTGGTTCGTTTTTGCTATAGATTTTTAGGAAGAACTGATAAAGACTGGAAGGAATTAGACTAAGACTGCTTGTTGTGGTGATTGCTTGTGAATTTGCTGAGATTTGTGAAACTCTGAGACGAACCACGGTCACTGGGTAAATTACGGCCGTGGTTTTGGACGAACAGACCGTAATTTTTGTGCAGAATGGATTTCGTAAGGAGAGTGTCGGGAAGGATAAAAGAGAAGAAGGGTGAGCAGAATAAGAAAAGGAAAGGCAATCCCTCCACCTCCTCATCCTCTAGGGCACCACCACCCTCATCTCCTTCACCTCCATCCTCACCTTCACCTCCATCCTCACCTCCTCACCCTAATATCCCAACCATACATGAGAATCATCTCGCTGCTTTCGAGAAGATCACGAAGAGGCCAGTGATTGGCCCTAGATATTTGTTGTTGGAGGATCTATATCCTCTCAACATCGTTGATGACCTTACTTGTCTATTGGATAGAGCCGGATTAGTTATCTTCTCGGCTATCCGAGAAGACGCCTATGAGGAGATCACCCGGGAGGTTGTGACGTCCTTCGAGCACAGCCACGTAGATAGGACTGTCTCTTTCCGTCTCATGGAAAGGGACTACCATTTGAGTATCGTTGAGTTTGGGACTATTTTTGGTTTTCATGAGACCTTTAATGGTCGATTTCCGAGTGGCGTTTCCGCCAAGGACTTTTGGGCGGAAATTGCGATGATCTACGCCGATACCAAGGCTAAATTGATGTACCATTTAGCCTTGAAGATAGCTCACCGGGTTCTTTCGGAGTGTCTCTTTCCTAGGACGGAGACACCCCAAAAGATAAAGACGGATGAGCTATTCTTGCTCTATTGCATGCTTTATGGACGCCGTGCAGATTGTGCTACTCTCTTGGTTGCTACGATGAGCAAGCTCAAGAACAAGTCGAAGGGAAACATCGGATATGGTGGGATAGTTACCCACATTGCTAGGAGTTTTGGTGTGGATTTTTCTGCTTGCACCCGCATACCGGCCGTTCCTTTAGGGCTACATGCTTTCATGGTTAGGGGTCTCATTTTTCCCACACATAGAGGTCCGCCTTATGCGGGCATGCCTTGGGAGAGTAGGACAGGCAGGGGTATAGAGTGGCTGCCGGAGTACTCCATTGTGGCGGGACGCCACAATTGGAAGGAGACGTTCGCTGCGATGCATGCGAACAGGATAGTAGCTCCCCCTTACGTCCCACCACCGGTTGTGGAGGAGGAGCATATGGGAGATCAGTTCGAGAGTGGAGGAGGAGCGGAGCAGGAGTTTGGCACGTTTCCGGACCAGCCGGAGGCGGCCCCAGATGTACCTAGACGCTCTCCACGTCCAGCTAGAGCCTCAGGCTCGTCATCTCGCCGCGCTAGCGTGAGTGAGAGGCCCACGTGGATGACCACACCTCCCACTTGGTTTGCCGCCCCCCCTCCTTGGTCCACGGAGCAGCCATCAGCACCACCACCAGCACCAGCACCATCCGACGCCCCAGCATGGTACGATCACGCCCCGGGATGGTACGAGCAAATGCCGGATTGGGCTACCGGACTTTCAGAGAGAGTTGGAGCATTAGAGATCCGAGCCGATGCTAGAGACGGACGCCTAGACGATCTTGATCACATGATGAGGGACGTCTACCGCCAGCAGTTTGGGCGGCCCTACGACTCCAGCTTCTCTCCATTCCCGCCTCCGCCGGCACCGCAGTGATTTGATGCATGACCGTTCGTTTTAGACATTCCCGCCACCACTTTGTGAGTTTCTTTTTATTTTCTTTCTTTTCTTTCTTTCTTTTGAACATTAGGGACAATGTTCGTCCTAAGTATGGGGTGGGATGTACTAAAAGTTTGTAATAACTCTACTTACTATGTTCGCTTTCATTTGAGACTATCGTTGCATGTTCATTATGTGTTGCACGTTTCATTTTCGCATTGCATGAAAAAGAACTTTAAAAACCCATAAAAATTGAAAAATTTTGAAAATTTTGTGCTTCTAATGAATTGAGATGATTTCCATGATAATCATTACTTGTGAATGGAGTTTGATAACAATTGCATGCTTAAAAGAATAGTGAATTGAAAAGAATTTGAATGAATGAATTTTACCTCTTTTGCAAGTTTTATAATGTGAAAATGTTACCTAAATCATGTTGAGAAATTGAAGTTGAAATCACGTTATAAGTTCCTATACTTCTTGTTGAGATGATTAAGGCAATTCGATACTTTCTTTCTTCTTTCTTTGATCATCTAGCTCCTCATTGAAATATTAGCCTCCTTTACCTATCTGGGAATTTGGAGAAGTGAATGAAAAAGGCATGTTTGATGTGGGAGGGCCATGAGAGCAATTATTTGCAATCAAAAGAATAGAAAGAAATTATAGGTTTGGGGAAGTCAATCATGACGATGAGTAACTCGGCACCATTCACATAGCCGGGTGTTTGTGTCTTCCCAAAGTCGGATTGAGCGATAATCCTAGCGGATTATGGTATGTGCGCTAAGGGTTTGAGGCATCTCTTGAAAGATTGAGAAACGCCGATCTCCTAGGCTTCGGTTTTTGTGCACCTCTATCCATAACTCCAAAAGTAAAGTCGAAAAATGAAAAGAAGAGAGCGAAGCTCTAAGTTGAAGTGTTGCGGGAACCGCATAAGAAGAAGAAGGTAGTTGTCCACTTTCCCGGATTTATGCACCACTTTCCCTTAAAGTTTTCCCTTCCGTATTCTAGACCTTTTCTTTGGAAGTCCTTAACATCGAAAGAATGTTATATGACTTTGTGATCTAAATTGAAGTTTCTTATGATTAATTTCGATAATGTTTGAAGGTTATGATGCTTGTTTAGAAGTTAAATTGATTCATGAATTTTCTTTGCTTTTTACTCTTTAATTGAGTGTGTGAATGTTTGATGAACGATTGAAGCAAGGTTTGAGAATGATCTATTCTTTAGAAGTCACATTCACCCAAAAGAAGGTACACATATTTCATCCTAACTCTTGTTTAAAGCTTTTTGAAAGACCTTGCTTAGGGACAAGCAAGTGTTAAGTATGGGGTTATTTGTTAGCATGAAATATTGTGATATTTTAGGGACGTTTTCTAAACGTATTTGATTCATATTGATAGTCTTTGATTGAACTTTGTTGCATATGTGAGCTAGTATTGCCTATATTGTCGATATGGATGTCTACACTAGTTCTATGTTGATTATAGGTGATTTGGAGCTATTTCCGAACGGAATCGAGCAAAAGAGGATTTGATTGAGTGTGTCCATAGATTGAGGACATTCTTAGGAAGCAAATTGAAGTTTAGCTTGAGGAATGCACGAGGCTAGGGAAGAATCACGTTCTTGCCCTAAACCACGCCCTAAAATACGGCCGTATTACAAACCACGTTCAGTTCCACGGCCGTGGAACCTTGTGAAGAGAGGCGTGATGCGTTCCAGTAACTATTACGGTCGTGGAACATATGATGCAAACCGTGACACTTTCCACACCTAGAATTACGGTCGTGGAAACTTCCACGACCGTGATCTTGGCGAATCTTTTTCGCCACACTTTGAAGCCACGATCTTTTGAAGATTGGGTCGGGCCGA
>BSUD01000193.1:0-12451 GCA_033239045.1 Fagopyrum esculentum
TCAAAGACGGTTAAATCCGATCATGAAAGAGGTTGTGAAGAAGGAAGTTCTTAAGTTGTTGGATGCAGGTATTATTTATCCTATCTCGGACAGCAAGTGGGTTAGCCCGGTGCATGTCGTTCCGAAGAAAGGAGGGATGACCGTTGTGACGAATAAGAACAACGAGTTGATCCCAACAAGGACCGTTACGGGCTGGAGAGTTTGCATCGACTATAGGAAGCTGAACACGGCGACTCGGAAGGATCATTTTCCGCTTCCCTTCATTGATCAAATGCTCGAACGGTTGGCCCAGCATTCACACTTTTGCTACTTGGACGGCTATAGTGGATTCTTCCAGATTCCTATCCATCCGGATGATCAAGAGAAGACCACTTTCACTTGTCCATGGGGAACGTTTGCCTATCGGAGGATGCCATTTGGATTGTGCAATGCACCAGCTACCTTCCAGCGATGCATGATGGCTATCTTTTCCGATTACATAGAGGAGATCATGGAGGTATTCATGAATGATTTTTCTGTATATGGTTCCTCTTTTGATGATTGCCTATCTAACCTTTCTCTAGTGCTTAAAAGATGTGAAGACACTAACCTTGTTTTGAATTGGGAGAAGTGTCATTTTATGGTTAATGAAGGCATTGTGCTAGGACACCTCGTTTCTAATCGAGGTATTGAGGTCGATCGAGCTAAGATCGAGACTATTAAGAAACTCCCTCCTCCTTGTTCTGTTAAAGGTGTGAGGAGTTTTCTCGGGCATGCAGGTTTCTACAGGAGATTCATCAAGGACTTCTCCAAGATTTCTAAACCTCTAACAAACCTCTTGAATAAAGATGTTGTTTTTGAGTTTTCGCAGGAGTGTCTTGATGCTTTTTACAGGATTAAGGAAGCGTTGATCTCCGCTCCCATTATTCAGCCTCCTGATTGGACCTTACCCTTTGAGGTCATGTGTGACGCTAGTGATGTAGCCGTAGGAGCGGTGCTTGGACAGAAGAAGGATGGAAGGACCACCGCCATCTACTATGCTAGCAAGACGCTAGATGAAGCACAACGCAACTACGCTACCACCGAGAAGGAGTTATTGGCGGTTGTATATGCTTTCGAGAAGTTTCGTTCCTATCTAGTAGGGGCGAAGGTCATTGTCTACACCGACCATGCGGCCATTCGTTACTTGTTGGCGAAGAAGGATGCCAAGCCGCGCCTTATTTGATGGATTCTCTTGCTTCAAGAGTTTGATCTAGAAATCCGCGATAAGAAGGGATCCGAGAACTCCGTTGCGGATCACCTCAGCCGGCTACCGGAATCTTCCCGCGAGACGGATAACCCACCCATAGACGATTCATTCCCCGATGAGCACTTACACTTGTTGGAGCGTTTGATGGAGCTACTCACTTCACCCCATGATGGAGGTGAAGTATGGGGTGAGGAAACCTCCCACCTCCTTTGAGACGCATCATGGTCCAGCTAGCGACCTTAAATCAAGCGCTTCTTGGGAGGCAACCCAAGGTATTGCTCTTCTTTCCCATTTTCTAGTCTAGCTTAGATAGTTTTTGTTTTTGCTTTGCTTTGCTTTGTTTTTGGCGATCTGGACAGACAACAGGAAGAAGCACATCTGGAAGGACAGAAGTTCGAGATTCTGGCGAAACGAGGTGTTTCACCTCGGTTGAACCAAGAACATCTCGACCGAGGTGACGTAACAGAAAGTTTTCGAAAACGATTTTGTGTTACTTATCTGGATATGATCTCAGTGAAGATTTTGTTTACCTACTGGTTTTAAATTCTTTGTGTGTTTGAAAGGTTTTATAATATGTTTAAGTTGCTAAATGCTTTGTTTGAAATTATTAGCATGTTTAATACTTTGTTTTTTATCCAAATTATGTTGAATTTGAAGGTTGACACCGCAGGTTAAGTTCTCTCACTTTCTTCTTGGAAAGACCAAGGCAATTCATTCTCTTCTTCTTCTTCTTCTTGATCATGCTTAACCCCTCATATACATTTTGCCTCCCTTTACCTATCCGGGAATTTGGAAGCAAGCAAAGTGGTGAAAGCAAGTTAAAGTTGAGAAGTGGGTTGGAAGTGAAGTGTTAGAAAGTAATTTTAGGTTTGGGGAAGTCAATCTTGATGATGAGTAACTCGGCACCATTCACATAGCCGGGTGTTTGTGTCTTGCCAAAGTCGGATTGAGCGATATTCCTAACGGGTCATGGTATGTGCATCAAGGGTTTGATGCATCTCGAGAAATTGATGATTGCAGATTTCCTAGGCTTCGGTTATTGTGCACCTCTGTCCATGCATCCAAAAAAGTAAAAAAGAAAAAGTGTGAGATAAGCAAAGCTTATTGGTGGAAGATGTTGCAAGTCGAAGTGAAAGTGAAGTTCATCCTTTTCCCGGATTCTAGCACCACATTACCTTACATACATCCCTACCCTACACGTTTCTTGACCTTTTCTTTTGGGAAGCCCTTGAGACCTTGAGCTTGTTGATAGACTTAGCGGTTTAAACTGGATTATACATGATTAATTTCGATAATTATGATTTATTATGCATTCTATGGTTTTATGCAAAGATGAACAACTTTCTTATAATTATAAAATGTTTTGATCATATTGAGTTTTTAATTCCAGGAAGTACACTCTTAGAGTGATCTATGATAGTTGCACACCTTAAAATATTTTTGAAAGACTTTTTCATTGATTTTCTTGACTTATAATCCATTCTATCTTGTCTTCTATGTGAGGAACTTGCTTGGGGACAAGCAAGGGCCAAGTATGGGGTATTTTGATAGCATGAATTATAGTCTAGTTTTTGGGGTTTGTTAGGACGTTTTATCTTTCATAATCTGCATGTTTGTATGTACATTATGTGATTTTACTACCATTTCATCTACCTTTGCGAGAATCGAGGTCTACACCTAATTTCGTTGTAATTGCAGGTAATATGGTACGTTTTGCATCAAAAAGGAGCAAAAGGAGTCATGAGTCATTTGGAGCTACATCCAGGGAGCATAGCCGTGGATTACAGATTCACTTTGGACCAGTTTTGAAGAGATTTCACATTCGGTTATGAGTCACCTCGGTTGACCATTGATTCACCTCGACCGAAGTGATCCAGGGACGCCGACTCGACCGAGGCGAACACCTAGGACGCGGCGAGAATATTTTATTCTTGGAAGAGATCTTTTAAATTTGGAAAGTGATCTTATATTTTTGGGCTGGGCTTCTGGAAGGAAGGAAATATGCAGAATGTATATTTTACCTATATTTATGGGATAATATCTTCTTAAGATTTATTATCTTTGGAGGTTTATTTTCCTATAAAGAGGGTTGGATTTCCACAATTTGAAAGGCCGCATACATCCGCTTACAGCTGGAAATCCCGCATACGACGCAGCAGCCGCAGCATACTCCAATTTGGGAGTTTTCGAAGAACCTTTTTGAAGGTTGTTTTGTAAGATTGTCTTCAATTCCCTCACTTGTTGTCTTGTCTTTTTGGATTATTATCCAAGGAACGCTTTGTTGTGATATTTGATTCAGTTATTGAAGTCTTTCATTAAATTCTTCTTTGTTCAAATATTCACCTTCTTCCCATATATTTTTAATACTTTCATTATGATGATGAGTGACTAATTTCCTTGTGTGATTCTAGGGTGATTAGCTGAAGGTTGTGGGAAAAACAATGATAGAATAATCTTAGATTCCAGTAGGATCCTGAAAGTTCGAGTCTTTTAACCTTAACCCTAAGCATCTCGTTCGGTTGATGAACATCTCGGCCGGGGTGGAATTCTTCTGACCGAGGTGACTTATCCGACCTAAAACAGAAAGTTAAGTGTTAGAGTTTGCTAAATCCTATTCTTATTACACCTTCCTGGTTCAATGCAAGCTTAGGATGAGACTTACCCGGTAATTCCTTAGTTTGTGTATTAACGATCATAAGTGTAGGTAATAAAGGTTTATCCTTTATTGGGGTATGAGTGTGCTTCCATCCCATTTTTGTGAGTTAGCCTGAGACTTACCCGGTAAAGGATGATTCTATTCCCTTAGATGGTATGTTAGTTTGAGGTTATAATTCTTTATCTTGATTCCTTGAGACTTACCCGGTAATAGGAGTTACGGTTTAGGATTAGTGCGTAGTGAGACTTACCCGGTGATCTACTCCACTTTAGCAACACCTTCCCCACGCAAAAATCTCGGCTTTGTCCGCTTATCTATAGATCTTGAGTTGGAACCACAACTTGATGCTTTAATCCCTAGAATTGCATGTTTGCTTAATTGACTTCTTATTCATCTTTGATCGTGTTAAATTGCTCTTGTGGTTAGCACACCGTATTGACTCTGTTTCACCGAGTCCCTGTGATCGACCCCTGGAATTTTCTTGCTTTTACTACGATTGACCCGTACACTGCGGGTTCGCATCCTTGTTTTAAGCTTAAGTCTAGGGTTATAAATTTAAAGCTTGTACACACCGTTTGGAGCGAACACTGTTACAAGGTTCCTACACAAGTTATGGTCCTGAATCGGACTCGGGCCGTAACCATAAAAATCTATAAACCCTATACTCAGAACATACATTATACGGTGTAATCTCGACAAAAGTCCAACTTTTTTTAACTATTAAGTATAATTCTTTAACATTTACTTTCGGAGGAGACCTATTAAAAATCATTTTTATTTATTTTATAAAAACTTCAATCATAAAATATGTATAATTAAATATCTATATTATGATAAACATTCTCTCTCAAATCCGGCTCTGTTTAATTAGCAATATATGATAATATACTAAATCGATCTTCCTATCCACCCACTTGTTGTTTACTTCATTGAATAAAAATAAATAATTGATAAAACCTAATTCATATGCATTCAACAAGAAGCATCGATATAATTTATTGAAGATTATGTCGATTAAAACATATTTTTAGATGTAATGATAGTGATATGTATGTATGTCATACCTGTGGACGATTGTTCAAAATCAATTGATATTTAACTATTGGTGACAATGATAAATCATACTCCATGGCACTACAATTCATATTTTTATGATACTAAAACCTTCAAGTTCAATCGTAAGGCCATTTCAATTTTTTTTATTATAAACAACCCTTCCAATTATGAAAACTATTTCAAATCATAATTAGAATTACGCCATGAGGTCTAATGATGTAGTTGTCTATGGGTAAGAATGTTCAAAATCCTGACCGGACTTGGATCGTAACTTTCATGTTGGATTAAAGTTGAACATGGACCGAGTATCCAAGTTCAGGTATGGACGGATCCGTTAAAAATTTAAAGTCTTTCAGTTTTGAGCACGAAAATAGTTATTAAAAACTTGAGAAAATTGGATGAAATGTACCCAATGACTAATTTTGTTTAGTAAATAACCTAGGCCTATAAACTTTTAAGTGAATAGCCTTATCAAACAAATAATGGCAGATCTACCCTTATTAATTATAATAAATTTTATTCTAATTTAGGCGTTACTCTTATAACTTAAGTATTCTTGTAAATGAAACAAATTTCTTGTAAATTTATAATTTATTCTTGTAAATGATACTTATTTTCTTGTAATTATATTTCTTGAATTTTCTTGTAACTTTATAATTCTTACAAGAAATACGAAAAATTAAAAAACGAATGTAATCACCAAAAATACGAAAAATTAAAAAACGAATATAATCACCAAGAATCGATCTCTGGTTGGTTGCCCCACCCACCCTAATACCAACTGGACAAGTTAGATTTCGCGATTTATCTTCTTGTAAAATTTTATTGTACACGATTTATCTTCTTGTAAAATTTTCTTGTACAAGATTAATAAATAATTGATTAATTACTAATTGATTACGCTGATCAATTCTTGTAAATTTTTTGTAAAATTTTATTAAGAATTTTCTTGTACTCTTCATGATTTACATGAAAAGTACAAGCATGTAACATGCTAGTTTTATCAATTCACGTAAAAAAAATTTATATTCTTTATGATTTACTAATTGATTACGCTATTAAAATTGGTAACTTATTCAAAATACAACTTCTTCAATTAGGGATTGCAGGTCAATTAAAAGGTAATAAATAATTAGGAATCTTTTAAATTCTTGTAGAAGGGCAAATTAGTCTAAAAAATTTTAAAAACGTCATATTCTAACAAAATTATTGAGCATCACAATTACTAAACAAAATCAGTGAAGTAATGCTACATAGCAAATTCACTCTTAAAGTAATCTCATCGTTTCCATTTCCTTTCCTTACCCTTGTCTGATTTCATTCCGTTTTCATTCCACCGCATCAACCAAACGGGCACTTAAAGTCTTCAATTTTGAGTCCAAAACAAGTTATTAAAAACTTGGTCTAACTAGATAACTCTGAACCAGACCTGAATATTTGGTCTAGATTCAGTCCGGTCCAACAAGAGATTTTCGGTCTACGTCTGTTCTTAGACCGATGAACAACCCCACCGGTGAGTCCACACACAATTCACATAAGACTCTACTTATTGTTAAGCATAATTCATGTGTGATTTTCTCAAATGAGTGTCGGAGTTGTAATGTGTTGTATGCCATGTGAAGTAATTTGGGACTCTGATGAAATAAGGAGACTATTGACAATCAACTTGGGTTGGTCTAACCCAACAAATTAAGAAGCTCATCCTCCTCATTTTATATCGAGTCCAAAAGACTTGAATGGGTTTACATATTTTTTGTTTTTTTAGACAGATCACTCAATTTAAACCGGGATGTTCCACTTACAAAACAATGTCGCTTGCTTTAATGAAGAGGGATATACAAGTACGCTAAGGGCCTGTTCATTTCCCACCAAAAAAATTTCCCATATGCTGATATAAGATATGGGTATGGATATCACATATCCGATATCCATATTTCGTAATTGAGTAGATGGGTATCAAAGTGATATCCTAGATATCAATACTTTACTTTTTGATCGTTTTTGATATCTTAAAAAAAATGAGAGATATCACATTCATTTTCTCTCACGTTTTCCT
This sequence comes from Fagopyrum esculentum, assembly GCA_033239045.1. Classification (NCBI taxonomy): domain Eukaryota; kingdom Viridiplantae; phylum Streptophyta; class Magnoliopsida; order Caryophyllales; family Polygonaceae; genus Fagopyrum; species Fagopyrum esculentum. The sequence goes on from BSUD01000193.1 coordinate 6,997, forward strand.
CAAACCTCTCCCTCCCCAGTCTTCCTCTTTTGATATACCTCACCATGTTGCCAAACACAAGTACCAGATATGAGATATCAATCTCACATCCATATCTATGATATGTATACCGATACCGATATCTGATATACTCATATCTAGATATGGGAAATGAACATGCCCTAAGGGTTACTGAAACCCTAATCTCTGGCATTGTTTTCTTATGCTTCTCCTCTTTTTCTTTGTGTTCACGTGAAAGGTTCCTCCTACTGAGATTTATTCTAAATTAAAAATGAGATCCAGCGTTATGATCTTTGACGATCGATAACTTGAAAGAAAACTTGAACCACCCGTACATGGACACAAAGGAGATATTTGGATCTTCAAAATCGTGTGATTTGTTATTTTCTAATTTACCTTTTACTCTTTAATTTCATATTTGTTTTTAAGCTTTTTATCATCTCTATATCTTTATTTCTGTTTTGAACTCATATAATGAATTGAATCGACAAGAGATTTCGAGGACGTGGGATTTAACCTGAACCTAGTAGGCAGACGAATATGTTCTTTGTTTACCTTAAAATCGTCCACTCTAGATCGATCTGTACGAGAAGTATTGTGTTGGATTTGTTACCATAGTTTTACACTTGGTTTTGAGTAAATTAATCAAATACTATAAAATATGATGTTCTTGTTCAAAGACATTCCTATATAGAGACATAAGAGTACTCTATTTAAATGCAAGCTAGGTCGAGTCTAGGACCATAGAATTATAGATACAACACCTACAAGAAGTAGAACAAGTTGAGCACTCCAAACATATAATCAAAGTTGGATGGGATGTTGTGGTCCTTGTGGAAACTTAAGTGTATGTGATACAATGATAAAGTTTGTTTGATTATACTTAAAGCATTGCCTTAAATGGGTTTGAAAGTGGTGTCCTCTTTAGTTGCAGCTTGGTTGTGCATTTCCTCATCGTTGAGTTTAGTTTGAATGGCAGCCTCTCTGGACTTGCCCCATAGCACAATGTACAGTCCCGCCACTAGCAATGCTGCCCCTCCAATCCTTGACAATACATGTACCACCATCACCCACTTGTAAGGGATATTACGTACAGGACGATGAAATTCACAAACGCATTGCGTATTCGGAACCCGTAATCTTCATGGTTACGGGGTTTAAAAAAAAAAATTATGACAGCTGATACGAATTCGGATCCGTGTCAAAGTCAGACTTCTTTTTGTTAGAAGTCAAAGTCAGACTTAATAATCACGGTTACGGGTTCCGGATCCATAAAAAGCCTGTCACATATTTGAAACTCATAACCATGACGGTTACGGTTCCGGAATAATGTAACATAATAAATAACAAGTAGTCAGTACCTTCCCCAAAAAAGGGTCTCACTGTACAAGAATGCTGAGATGATAGCCGTGAGTATGAGCGACAAAGGAGTGAAAGAAGCAATAAAGACTGGACCTTTCTTTTCTAACACCCAGACTTGCAGCCAGTAGGTCATCCCTGTCACTACCACACCCTACAAAATTGTCACTCAAGATGATATATATAATTTGTTTTGTAAGATTAAGTTTGATAATAATCATGTGGAGAATTGGTGGTGCATACACAATATGCAACGGAGAAGAGGTTGACATCCCACCCAAGCTTCCAAGAAGACGAGCTTCTGTCTACTGCAACTGCACAAAAGGCTGATTGTATGCAACTGAACCCACACTGTAGAACAGTGAGTCGTAGTATTGCTGGGTATTGTTTCACTATTGAACCCTATCAAGCAAATTCAATCAAGATTCAAGAAGAAGAATTTGTATTCATAAAAAATGCTTGATTCGAGTTTGGGATTGATCAGACCTGTAAGATGAGCCAAAGTGACCAAGTTGTGTTGGATCCAAGCATCATCAATGAGCCCTTCACCCATTCTCCTGACGACGGGTTCACACTCGAAACAGTACTCATTCCATGAGTTTGATGGATGGTATTCAAAGGAGGACCCATTACAAAGGCAAACACCATTGCACCAGAAAGACCTATTAAAGTACCCAATACCTTCGCCAATCCATGCACGTTGGTGAGCGAAACACTTTCCATCCTGCAGCCGTTATATATCAAGTGAAGCTTAGGAACAAATCAAATAGCTTAGGAACAAATCAAATAACTATGTTGTAGATGGGTGAGGACGAAGACAATTATTTAGATAAAGAATTAAGGTGATGTAATTGTTTAAGAGTACGAGTATTAAATGAGTTAAATGAGTATTTGGTAAAATCAATATAATTGTATGTAAAATTATAAATGAGAAATGGGGTAAAAATGACATTTTAGTCTCAATAATCCTTTTTATAAAATTACAAAATTATTATAATTTAATATAATTCTCTTAATCTTCATAATCTAACTTGTGTAATCTTCTTCATTCCCTTATCAAACGAGATTACGAGAATTATTTATTATTTTACTTTCTTAATCTTAATCCCCTTAATTTATCCGATTATCAAACGGAGCCTATGATAAAGACTTTACCTGAAGAGAAGAGCTAAGACAAAGGTGATTGCAGGAAGTGCATTAGTAGAAGCAGCTGCAAATGTAGCAGACGTGTAATGAATCCCCTCATAGTAGAGCTCTAAGGAAGTAGTTATCCTGCAATGAACACACATGAGTCTACGTACGTTCCTAATCATGCACAGGACTTCCTTTACGTGTGACATGCAGAATTAAGTTACCCGCATAAGGAGACCAAGAAGATCTTTCCAAGTAAAGGTAAAGATAGGGCAGGCGCCTTCCTGTCACACATAGTTAACAAAAGCATGCAAGTTAATCACTTTGATTAGTTTGTTTGACAAGTAAATTAAGATGAAAATTTGATATTTGGAAGCCTAACCTGTCAAAGAAGTATGCAAAAGGACCAAGGGTAAGACACGCAAAGGCTTGTCGATAAGCAACGAAGATGAAGGGTTTCATGCCTTTGGAAATGGCGAGTTTGGAGATCAAGGCATTACCAGAATACACAACCATTATGAACGTCACTGCAACATAAGCCTTGTGGCTATCCAACACTTTAGACTGGTGATGCTCAAAGCTTTTCTTCATCTTCAATATGATGAATCAACTTAATTGCTAAGTTGGCCTTATTGTTTGGGATTCAATCTCCAATATATATATACATACACTTTATCTGTTTTGTTCTTGACGTTGTTGAATTGTCACTATAATGTGTTGGTTGCTGATATAATGATCCATGATTCCAAGGCAACTTGACATGGAGGGCCAGAGATTGAAAACCTTTTTGTGGTGGAGATAATGATACTTATGAGTGACATTCTAAACATGGATGTTCACTCATAAATTTATCTTTACTCGAATAAAAATCAACTTCTTTACTTGTAATAGAAAGTTCATGGCTACTTTTCACATAAGACACAATAGGTAACAGAGTGCCCGCCAAATCCCGTTATTTTCGTTCATCTTATAGGTAAAAGTGCACTCAGAACTTATAAAATAACCCTAAGCAAAGTAAAAAGTGAGGACACCAAAAGAAGAGGGGAAAAAACATCAAAATGTGAAATGCCAAATCCCTGGATTTCACAAACTTAATTTCAACTTGATTACGGAACTACAACCATCAGTTTTGTTATCCGGAACTAGGACGCCAAACAGGGCCAATGGCCCGGGTTACAACTGGTTCGGGTTGTGATCGGGTAAAAAAAAAAAAGGCTTGGTTATTAAGCGGTTTGTTTTAAGTTGGGTCGATTTGGGTCAGATATCAATTGTTTGGGTTGAAACGGGTTATCAGGGAAGCTCGGTTCTTAAGCGGTTTGTCTTGATTCATAATTGATCGGTTTAATTCGATTCTCGGGTAATTTTGGACAGGTTTACTTCGGGTTTTTAATGGATTCAGGTAGTGTTGCCGATTGGGGCAGGTCAATCGGATTTGAAGTCGGGCAAATTTATGTTCGTATTGAGTAAAAACCGGTTTGATTGCTCAATATCATGATTTGGTTTAGTCTTGAGTTGGGCAATTTTTTCGGGTTGAATCTTGCTGACCCAATTAGATATACACCTTTTTCATTAAAATATATGCAAATATATTAATTTATTATGGATATCTAGATTCAAAGTTATAGGAACCCCGATACTGATACGATGTGGATTACTAGATCCGGTCGTATATACCGCTAATTATCCGTTTAATCCGAATACTAAAACATGGCATTATCCAAATCAACTTTTAGCCGGATCGGATAACTATCCACGAATATGGTTGGTGATATCAATGACCTTATATTAGCTTGTAATTTGGATATCCAACTAATCCATTTGATCAAAATCCGTGTAATTTCGATACTACAATTATGCTTTCCAACTTATCATAAACAAAACTTATATTAGCTTGTAGTATCGTTTCATTTATAAACAAGACTTATATTAGTTTGCAATATCGGGTCATATCAGGTCGGGTTACTTCAGGTTAAATCGGTTTCAAGCGGATCAGTTCCGGATATTCTCTTTTTTTAAATTATCAGGGCTAGGTTGGATTCAGGTTCGTCGGGTCGGTTTCACGGGCCGGGTCAACTTTTGATAACTCTATCTAGAACCACAATGGAGGGGTTATTAGTTTTGATCCAAAGAAAAATCAATACAATTCCTTTGCTCTTAAATCTAGCTTACAAGAAGTTATCAAGTTGTAAATCAAAAAGATCGAAATTTAGAGTGACAATTTGTGTGTCATCAAGGCACTCCAAGGTTATTTAGAGTTGCCCATTGGAGGTCGAGATGATTATATCCGACTCTAAATTGGATCTTTGTTTCTTTGACGAAATCCAAATTAAAATGTTTTCAGGAAAAATAATTGTATTGTTGACTAGTTGACCCGTTTGGGAATCTCAACACTCAACTCTAATTTTTTTACGATCACGAACTTCGTATTTTTATCTACAAGGATGCTTTAGGATGGACTATCTCCACGAGATAAGTCAACCTAATCTCTTCCGTTATTGAAAAAAAGTGACGAATTTTAGAGAATTTTGATATTTTTGTTATAAAACTAACGTTTTTGTTCGGTTGGTTAACGATGGTTGGTTTTTAATCAAAGGTTGTGAGCTCGATCACGAACTTCGTGTTCTCATCGTTTTTTTCCATAATCTTTATGAGTTTGATAAACTTCCATAAACCCATTTTATTAAGATTCATTTATGTACTTCGGAAACGAAATGAAAATGAATCTAGTCCATATGTATACCCTTGTTCATGAATTTTTTGGAATCATTTCCTATTGTTTTAAATTGTTTGTAGTAGAATTTGATTAGTTTTCAAAATAGAAAAAATAAAATACATTTTACATGAGGTTACATGAAATAATTTTAAAAAAATTTATAAATAAATATATATATATATATATATATATATATATATATATATATATATATATATATATATATATATATATATATATATATATATATAT
>BSUD01000193.1:13372-29990 GCA_033239045.1 Fagopyrum esculentum
CTTCTCCTAGTCTTATCCTCTTAGCTGCATCGCCAGTAGTCCCAAATGGACCCCTGAAACCATTCTCCTCGTATTCTTCATGGTCATCACTTTCAGAATCACGGTCATCCTCATCAAGATCTTCAGACGGGTGCCTCTTTGAATCACCGGCTTCATGGTCATCTCTACATCTAAGTGCCACTTGCAAGGACCTTTGCAATGCTGGGTCAGGAGGCAAATGTAATCTATTCCCATTATGATATGAACACATCTCTTCATAGAATAAATGCTTTGAGCTCAAAATTTTCTTAACTTCATCCTTGGCTTTATCAGACAAGTGATCCATCATGTCCAAAATTGCAGGATTTTCGACAACTTGACAAGACGTACCACGCCCAAGAATATCATTCAGTTTCTTATACCTCTTGTTTAGGTCATTGAACTTATCCTCACACTGCTGAGGCGAGACATAAAATCCCCGTTCAGCCATCACTTTCGAAACCGACTTCCATTTGCCCTTCTTCTGCAGATTCGCATACTTGCGCCTCCCTCCAGGCCCGTGCTCAGAGGCAGCATCCTCACCAATGTAAGAGACAGCAGTAATCAAAAGCCTGACCATGGAATCAGTCCACTTCACACGCTGCCAAACGGTTGCTTTCTTCCCTTTGCCTGACTCGTTCTGACCATCACCGCCTTCTTCATTGAAACTCTGTTCATCCTCGTCACTAGCCGAGTTCTTCCCTCTGTCAATCTGGTTAAAATCAGCCATGGAAGTAGTCTGATCACGGTCATGAATATGCCCCATTTTTAAAGGGAAACCATCATGGATGGATTGGTGGGGCACTGACCCTTGTGAGGGCTGATTGTGGAGATGCAAGCCATGTGGCTGTTGATGGTGGTTGATCCTCATCGAACCTTGTAAATCAATTCCACCATATGTAGAACTACCAGGCATCATTCCCGCTGATAAATTACCCTCCATTAATTGCAAGCCAGAATATGAGAGAAAGAAGCCCTCTTTTCTATATTCCTACGTAAACCCTAATTTGGGTATGAACTTCAATTCATCTCCCAAACCCTCCTATCTAGTATCTGATTCCAGAAGAAAAAACACCAAGATCCTCACAAACTTGAAGAAAATATCAAATTGCAAAAGATCAAGACACCAAATAATACAGAACCAAGGAAACCAAAAACAACCCACAAACCGATACCCCAATACACACCAGAAACAAGCACAAAAACCTTATAAAATCTTAGCAGAAAAAGATCTATGTATCTTGAAAATCCGAAGTCCCCTTTATTATCCAAGATATCAACAGGGAAAAAACTCAACAAGCCCGATAAATTAAAAGGGAACGGAAAGGCACCAAATGAAACCAGAAATCAATAGACAAACTGCAAGTAGTATCATAAACTCATCTCGGTTGCAAGAATCTTCGGTCTTGAAAGCAAAAGAATACGCACGAAACCTAGCTGGAGGCAAGGCCAAGATCTAGAAAGAAGCGATAATGTGGTTATTGAAGAATTTTATAGGCGTAAACATATAAAAATGGAGGCCAATAGAAGGGTTCTATAATTTGAAGCGAACTAATTGCTTGTCTGGAACTGTGATTTGTGAATAGAAGAGGAACAAATTGAAAGGTGGGACCGTATTTTGATTGTTTTCTTCCGTTCATCCTCAACGACACGCACGCTCCTGCACAGGCTGCACTGGGAAAATTACACCAAGTACGATACCGACTAAACAAATTGCATATAAAAAATACGTATTTATAATCTCGACGAAATAATCCCATTTTACAGGCTCGTTTACTAAAATTATTATATCTATCAATATTAAGATATAAATGATATATGTTGAAACAATTTTATATATTTTTATTCTATTTTCAAGAGAATAAAATGATAATAAGCTCTATAATTTTGTATCATAAATAATTACATACAATAAAAAAACAATTATGATTAAAATTAAATCAAAAAATATTTAAAAATTAAGTTTTTAAAATATACGAGGGAACCTAACGTGAATTATTGTGACACTTTGCCGCCGAGTGAAAACATAAAATCTCAAGTTACATATAAAAATTTGACATCTTTACAAAAACAATTATGGAAAGTGTGTTAATTGACCTACATTTTTTAGCTAGTCCGGTTAAAGAAATAATTATGGATGAGAACATAGAGTACGGTAGCATCTGAAAAAATTGATACAATCTAAAGTCAAATAGCGCCATAATTGATTTCTCTAAAAACATGTCTAATTTGTATTTCATCAAAGAAGTGGCACACAAATTGTCATCCTCGATTTCAATATTTTTTTATTTTGTATTATGATAGCTTCTTGTCATGTAGATTTAAGAGCAAAGTTTTCCGCTTTTAATAGCAAATTAAAATTAATTTTCTTTACACCAAGACCGACAATCTCTCCATTGTGGTTCCGGATAACAAAATCGATGAGTTAACCCCAAAGTCATGTTTAGAGTCGTTGAAATTAAGTTCGTAGAATTCTGACTCTGGTTTTTCCCATATGATTTTTTTGTTCCTGTAAGGTCGAGTTGTTGTTTTTGTAGTGGCCTAATGTCATAATCATCCTCCTCTTTGATAGATTTTTATCATCCAAGATTTTGTTTCTTGATGAAAGCAGTTGTATTGTCCAATGAGCCAATAGACTCGTTATTGAAACTATGTTCCAAGAGAACCAAATACCCCACCATAGAGTAGCAAGACTTATGAACCCTTTTGACCAATTTTATATTTAATTTCCTAAAAAATATATTTTTCCCTCATGATTGATGTTGCTTGTTTTGTCCGAGATTGGCTGATCGAATTTATTAATGATTTGTTTGGTCAAAGAGTATTCCATTTGGAGTGAAACATTAATTCTCCATTAATAGCTCAAAAACAAACTTGGTTGAGGATCATTCCATTTTGGTTACAATGTGAGTATAACATATCTTGTATATGCATTTAGGGATGAAAATGGGTGCATAACCACCTCACCCAACCGAGCTGAAGAACCGGATGAAAATTCGAAGAATTTCGGGTGGTGGGCGGTTAATGGGTGAAATTGATGGATGGTAGGGCGGGTATGGGTTTAAGTACAACCACCCACCACTCGAACCATCACACACCCGTCCCGTGTAAATTAATAAAAAAGGATTCACAAAAACCTAATTCATACTAGCTTTTACATTTGTCCTAGACCTGTACAAATTCGGGTCGGCCCGCCCGAGAAAAAAGCATGGACAAGGGCATCTAGTTTGGCCCATTTGGGATTGACCCGACCCGACCGGTATTTTGGTGGGACGTGTATGGGTAAACATTTTGGTCTACGGGCCAACCCAGTCCGGCCCGTATATAGTTTTATACATATAATTTATTTATATATATGTATATACAATTTAGTTTGTACCGAGTGTCACCTACCTTGATTTTTCATTTAGTTTGTTTCGAGTATTTTGACGAGTTATACTTGTTTGCAATACAAGATTGCAAGAATAACTTGAGTGCAATGATACTTGTTTGTCAAGTATTTGGATTTATTCTTTTTGTGTGTCGATTGTTGTTGAAATCGTTGGTAGTGCAATATGCAAGTATAGTTGGATCGAAATTTCGTGTCAGAAAACGCACAATCAAGTACATACGGGTCATTTGAGCCGGCACGACAAACCACCCGCTTTTTACGTAGGTGGACATGAACAACGTTTGTGGCATGAACAAGACGGGCCGAACCATCCCGACCCGCAACTTCCTGGTAGTGTTTTAAGTTATGACTCGGCCCGACCATGCTTTTGTATAGGTCTAATTTGTCCTTCACTTGACAAGAATTGCACCCACGTGACCCCACACCCCCTTCCCCCATATTTTTAAATCTTTTAACCAAATATTTGAGTCTTCGACATCTTAGTCCAGTGAGCCTCTAAGTCTCTAACCACGTTCACGCAAACACTTCACTTTTTTTGCCCCTCACTCCTTTCTCTGCTTGTTCACTTCTAATTTATGTAAAATTTATATTTATTGTATGGTAAAAATATTATGTTTGTTTGCAGTGTTTTGTATTAATTGGAATTCATTTTGACATTTGCTTGTAATGTTGGATAATATTCCGTGAATTAGTAGATTTAGTTTCATATTAATTTAAATATGAATTTATTTTACACCCTTAAAATTCTAAAGACGAAATAAATCATACACACCCGCTTATTTTCCCGAACTACCCAAAGATCTGGTGAGTTGTGGTTGAGTGAGTGGCGTGTGAAATGTTAGTCGGGTGGTGAGCGGAACGGTTGATGAAAATTGTAAATCCACTAACTCCATTCCTAATTTTGTATTTTATTTTTTTAAGATAATTATTTTTTTAATTTTGTGAAGTTTATTTTAGATTATGTTGAAAAGATTATATTGATATATTAATATATTATTCTTTTACTCAATCCGAAAATACGGCAGAGATACAACAACAAAAGCCAGTTGGAAGTAGTGACCTATGATACACGGACATGAAAACAGAAATGGACATGCGAGAAATGGAGAAGCGACAATCCTCAAAAGTATAGAAATTGGGGACATGACGAGGAAAACAAATAATATATCACTTTAAAGCTATTGACATGTAGAACTCATGTATCACAATGAGATACATATATATGAAAAATCCAATGATATATGTGTAGATAAAAATATTAACATGACAACAAAATGTCTGATGCAAAAGCTTAAAAACACACATTTCAGTCTAATAAAACATAGAAATAAACATATTTAGCCTTACAATCTCCAATAAACATACTTAGTTTCAAAAGTGAAGAACAAATTTATTTTGCAAATCAACAACAACCGAACGAAATAAAAAAAAAACAATAATAAAAAAATTGTAAATTAGAAGAAGTGAAGAAACTTCGGCGAAGAGTAATAATAAAAATAAGAAGATCGGTGTCTTGCTTTCGGCAACTACAATCTCGGTGACCATACGAGGACTAGGTTTTGTCGAAAAAAATGATAGGGAAGAAAAAATATTACGGTTAATCGTTTTTTATTTTTTAAAGTTGATTTTAATCACCTTCAAATAGGCAAAATTTTCGTCAACCGTGATCAGACACATTTCGTATCCACGTTGTATAGTGGATGTGTCGGTGTCGCCATGTCCTGAATCTAAAATGTGTCTTGATATGTCTGACCATATTTAACCGTATCCGAATAGTAACCACCGTGTCCCCGTATCCGATACAGTAGGACACGGGTCCGACTTGCTGAGGTGTCCGTGCATCGTTAGAACCCTTTGAAGTAAGAGTTTACAAGTTACTACCCCTCCCTGCCGGTGGGTACCGACATTTCCCTCTCCTTTCCCATCTGTTTTAAATCCGGAGAGAGACCGTGGGAAGTGGGAAAGCTGCAAGCATGTCGACCGAAGAGGAGAGCACAGTCAAAGAGCCATTGGATCTCATCAGACTGAGCCTCGACGAGCGTATCTACGTTAAGCTCCGCTCCGATCGTGAACTTCGCGGCAAGCTTCACGTATGCTTCCCCTTCTTCTTTTTAAAACTCTTATCTGTCCTTTCAACTCTTCTTTGTTAATCGAATTATGATCGCCTGTTCTTCTTCTGGTTTAGTTTTTTTTACCTTTCTCAAGTTTCTCGTCCCGTCAAAATTAGGGTTTTGATGCAATTAAAATTGAATAGTTTTCCGGAGGCTGATTTCGTTGCTATTTGAATCACCATGAGCGGTTTGTGAATGACAGTAACCTCATTATTCACTTAATTGGATCATATGCATATCCTCAGGATGCAATGGTTTGTGACGCCGAGTTCACTGGGTCACCTTTTGAATCTTTGATGGTGAATTTAGTACGATATTCAATTAGTCAATGTAATAAGGTACTGTTAATATGCACCAGACATTCTGTTGCTATAAATAATTGCAAATGGTGTTGGTGGAGAGGAAGACAACCGGACTTGTTTGACACAGTCTATACCATGATAAATTTGGGGCCGTTCTCTTTTAGCTGAAATTGCCCCCTGGATTTAGGATTTAGTTGTTGGTTTAGTTTTCAACCTGGTAAGACTTCCAAGTATAGGTGCAGCAATATATAACAATAAGTCCCTGGATTTCTTGGTTTTGCAGGCATATGATCAGCATCTGAATATGATTCTAGGTGATGTTGAAGAGGTAGTTACAACCATAGAAATTGATGATGAAACATATGAAGAGATTGTTCGGGTATGCAAAACTATACTATTCTTTTTGCTATCTCTTTCTCAGATTGCTTATGCATTTATGTGTTAGACCACAATATAAGACCGTGGATTTTCCTCAGTTGTCATCCTCCCCGAAGTAATTTCTTGGGCGATGATTGAACATGTTATCAACCTATTCGAGTTGTTTCTCTCTGATCAAAACTGTTTTTTAAACTCTTGAAAAGTGTTGTTCTTACTAGTTTTAATAGTTGAAGGCCCTACAATTTATTTCCAACTCCACATGAGCCATTTTTTTCCTTTAGATGCTATGGTAGATGCACTATGCTTGAACTTGAAGTATTACTATAGCCTTCCTGTATGTGCTAAACAATCCAAATGGATATACTTATGAGTGCTTTTCTTTTTCTATGTTCTAGACAACAAGACGGGTCGTCCCGTTTCTCTTTGTCAGAGGGGATGGTGTGATTTTGGTATCTCCTCCGCTGAGGACAGCTTAAAAAAATGGAAGGTTCTTGTGAGGGCTCTAACCATGCAGGTTCTTTTTGCGTTGATCATCCACGGTGTATTCTTATCAAAGTAGCTGGTCATCCATACCCTTTACTTCCCGTGTAGCTGCAAAGATAATCTGCTGTTCTTGAAACTTGAGAGCCTGTTATTGCAATTATAAAGTTGGCTGCAAATATGCTTTTCTAGATTTTAGAGGTCATTGACTTTGGTTTTCCAACAGAGGAACCTACAAACTTGGTTGTTTCCTATGAATTTGCAACGAGAGGAACATCTCATGGTATCAAATAGTTCATTTCACAGTTTTGCATGTTCAACCAGCAGTATCTAAACATTGAGCAACTAACTACAACTAGGAAGGGAAGTCTGCTTATTTCTGTAGTTCTTGCTTTGCTGATTTTGCTACTTCTGGAATTTAGTTAAATGGTAGAGATTCTGTAAAGCAAGCGGTGTTTAAACGCGTCCTCTTCAGCTCTGCCCGAAGGAACACTGCGCTGCATTTTTGTGCAAGTGCCTGATGCAAATGGATGGGAAACACACGGCGGCACAGTTAGAACCGTTAAAGAAACCGTGAAGTTTCAAACTTTAAATGTGTACAAATATTTGTAGAATGCAGTGGAGAAAATAGATTGTCTTACAAGGAGATCATCTGGTGACATAATCTTTCCATGATGCTTCTCCTCAGCAGGCTCTTCGCCTCCACGGTTGGCTCGATGGTTGCGGCTATTTTCAATTATTTCCTTGACGCTTTCAGTTGCTTTTGCAAGCAACAATGCCCGTAGAGACTCCAAAGATCCCCTTGCACTATCAGTGACGTAGGAAACTAGTACCGTTTCAAAATATCCAAGCTGTTAAAAAGCAGCAGCATATTATCAGAAATTAATCATATGATAGCGTCCAATTGACAACAAGATTAAGACAAGAACAATCAAAAGACGTTTGAAAAGAGCCGTTTGTAACTCAGTAACTTCATTAGAAACACATGTTATCCTCACATCCAAACTCAAGATAGTTCAGATCAAAGATGCAATAAATTTTTCATCGATAAACTTGTTCCTGAACAGGGGAAGCAATCAAGATAAATTAAATACATCAGTGCTTAATAGTTGGGAGCTTAGAAAGGTTTCACCATTCACCTCCATTGTAAGCTGGGAGTAGCCATTCGAATCTAGTAACTTGAGTTCAGTATCTTGATGTTCGTTGAAGAGGCTTAATAAAGTGTCAAACAAGCCTTCAACAAGAAAACCAAGTGTCTTGTCTAGAAGGGGCTTAGCACCAGCGTAGACCTGCATTGAGGAATATTCAATCACATGCAATAAACACCAAGTAAGATCCAGAGATTCGAATGTTCATGTATCCGTCCTCCTTTATGTTAGTTTGTCTATGTATCTATTACTGCCTGTCTAGAAATAGTCATCAACTATCCATGTCATGACTACAAGTCTACAAGAACAATCAATAAGAGACGAGTTTAATAAGGTAAGGTCCCAAATCAATGACATGAACCTCATAGTATAAATGGAAGATAGAAAGAATAATATCAGCCATACCTCTGCATGTACAGAAACAAAAGTATGCAATAAATCAACCGCTGCATCTCGCACACCCTGTAAAGGAAATGATCACACCCCTTCTAAACAATTCTTATTTTCAAACAAATTAAGATATGAATATTTTGCTCATCACATACCTTGACTGGGGGTGCTGCTCCCCATTGAACTCCTGCATCCAGTAGATAATCTGTAGCTGCTTTTCTTATCTTGCTTGCCTGGTAGCGAGAACAAGTACAGGATAAGATAAGCACATAAAACATCTAATTGCATTGAATTGAGGTTCCCTATTGTGTCACTGTCAGGTTTTTGACAAAGAGGGTTTTTAGTTCAGTAACCCCCAAGTGACACTTGAAATGAAAATATTGTCAATTGAACTCAAAAGAACATGCACCACATCGATCATTAAAAAATAGATTAGCTCTAGTTTTTACAAGGAGAGGAATTTTCCAGCTTCTTTAGAATTGAACTAGAGAACAAAAAAGAGAACTGACTAAGAACGATTCAAACTCTATAAACACTATATTCATGTGAATGTACAAGCATTGTCTAATAACATGCTACCAACACCTTTTTTAGTACCTTGGCAAAAGTATATCTCTCAAGAATTTTCTCTCCAGCAGCAGAGAAAGTCTTCACAAGGTCCGCTTTATCACCTTCTTCTCCACTCCTGCCGCATAAAAATTGCTCAAATGTGTGCATCAGAATAAGCTTTTATAGGAATCACAGTCAAAGAAATATCTGCCAACTTTACCATGCAATTCAATGAACGTTGTACACTATTCTTCCATTGTAACTATGACAACATATCACAGAGATTCCATTTCTAGTCAAGATAAGTGCAAGCTAACAGCCTAACACCTATGCTAAATTACTAATAAGCAGAGTAGATTGTTTTCCCAGGACTTGGAACATTACACAGGTATTTTCAACAAACTCAAGCTTAAAATTTTTGGACAACCAGCTTGATCAGGGCCTTCGGTTGATGTAATTAACGACAAATCTTAACTCTCTCTTGTATGGTATCATGAGACAATATATCACGTATAAGCAAGAAACTGGCAAATTTATTCAAGACAAACTTGCTTAATAGGGTGAAAATTTACCGAGATTGTGACCAGACACGTTTATACAAGTTGTACAACTCATAACAGAGTTGGTCTTTGCAGTATCCAATATTACTCACTACCATCAAAAGCTGTTGATGGGGATCAACAATACTTCCAGGCAAAATATCTGGTGACATTCCTTGTGAATCAAAAAAATAACTATTAGGTGACCTCGGGGTTCCACTTCTTGACCTGTTTTGAGCGACCTCATTTCCAATATGCTCAAGATGCCCTAATAAGTGTGAAAAAATGAAACTGATCACAATATATAGAAATATATATTTTTCGTTTAAGAATTGAGATAATGGTTAACTGAGGCAAAAATGTCCCCTCGGCATACCAGAGAAGTCCAAGAAACAATTCAAAAATGCAATTTTAACAGATTCCTGAATTTGTTGAAATTGCATGAACATGTCTTCTGTCTTCACTTCTGTCTTTAGCTTCTCAAGCATCCTGGATGTGACACTCGTAACATTAGAAGGCAGGATACTATTTCCAAAGATTTATTCCTACAACTTGCCACATGTCAAGCTTCAAAACCGAAATCTAGCCAACTTTGAGCAGGGGTGAACCCATGAAGCATATGAAAAGCAAAAGAAGTACCAAAACTATTTAATCCACCAAAAGAAGTCAAAACCGGTGTAAACATTTGACGGTCAAGATAATTGTAAAAGCTGACTTACAAGTTTTCTTGATCCATTGCAGAGACTATGACTGATCTGAATGCTAAAGGCAAGTAAGATATCGAGTAAGGAGATTTATTCCTTTCAATTACAGACACTGGGATCCATATCTCTTCTTTTGACACTTGCTCAATTGAAGTTTTCATCCAAGCACATAGACCAAATACATACATCTTTGAAACATCTGAATGCATTGTTCTAAGGACTGGAACTGTTGACATCAAGAAAAATACATTAGAGTTGTTCACAAGTGAGTGCATTTGAATATTAATACAAGCTATATACATACCAACACCAGGAGGCGCAGCATCTTTAGCCTCCAAGGCTTGACCCACTTTAGATACATCCTGTATGGCATCACTCATGTACGGCCGAAGCATATTTGATGTTTCAAAGTCTTGAAATGTGTTAAGAACCTGCAACAAGGCAGTAATTTTAACATACAATACATTATACAGATTAAGACTGCTAAACTTAAGATTAACAAATAAAAATATCCAAAAAAGACCCAAACCTCATCTAGGGAAAACATGATTGTGAAATATTGTGGGCTAAGATTATTTTTTCTCAAATAGTTTCCCTTCACTCTACTCCAGAAATCTAAAGAGACTCAATGACTTAGGCGATTAGTCAAGTTGGCATACAAGCACTTGCTAAAAAAGTTGCCCTAAATGTAAAATTACAAAGAAATTAGAGGCTTATTTAACGACAAGTAACATTGTTTTCGAAAGACCACAGGGAAAAAACAAATATTCTCTAGTGGGCTTGTATCATAGGCTCAATTTACTATCCATCATTTCTACCTCAAGTTTAATTGCTTTAAGAGTTACAGTCAACCTACCCCTCCGCCCTTCCCCTTTCTAATTGGTAAGAAGCATGTAAATTAGGCAGACCAAAAATAGCAGTCTTCCCAATGCAAGACAACATCTCAACTTTAGTCCTTCAAGGGACATCCGCAACCAGCTCATTATGAAGACATTATGGAATTCAGGTTATAGCCAGACAATACTGAAAGCGAGAAAAATAACTCAATGAATGGAACACAAATTTATATTATATATGAAATAAATTGCGAGTTTAAAGGTCTAAGGTAAATACATTTAAGGTTCATGTGCCAAGCTCAAAATAGAAAAAGTTACCTTACGTTCATAAAGGGATACTGTACTCTGTATCATCTTCCCAATTTCATCCAGAGTATGGATTGATCCAACTTTTTCTTCAATCCTACCCGCGGATGCATTTGAATCAGAAGTGACCTGCATAGAGTGTGATATCAAATCGAAACCTGATTCCACAATTCCAGAAAAAAATCATCGAAAAGGTGACAAAACAAATCTAAGTTGACTTGATGTTGCAAGAATTGATTTACTAGGATATATGGGGTGCTTTAGCAACACTCATAACTCAAATATATTATAAGTATATTGCGTAAAGAGCTCAACAAGATTCACCACCACAATCCCAGTGAATGTGCAATATAGTAGTATTCGGAGGCTAATTAGGGTATCCATTTGTCCTATAAGACAGACCAGTTTAGTTGTGGTGACAAATAAAATGTGTACATCGGGAGATCAAAACATCTGAAAGTCATGCTTAAAAAGTGTGCTTTACTTTCAACAGATTTAACTAAGTACATTTATAGCCATCATAGGTTTTGGTTCCAGCAAGGAGGCCTCCTTTGGTAAGGAATGAGAAGGGCAAAGAAGGTGCCATGTGAGCATTTTTCTCTTAAAAAGTTATAAATATTTTATAAGAACAAAAAAAATCCTGTACGACTAAAATATCGGTCGTGCATTTTTTGTGTACTCGCAATTCATTTTTCTCTTATACTAACTGAGTAACTGGTCATTTTTTTATTTTGAAATAATTGGTGGAAAATGAACTATTACTCTATTAGTATAGAGATATCGGTTTTTCTAGTAGTGATAAGAATATTCTACTTTTCATTTAATAGAAAAAACGATATTTATAATATGAGAAAAGCTTTCCGAATCAATCTTCTCCATTAGGGCAGCATAAGTTAGAAAAACCAATCCTTTGATAATTCACACCGGTAATTGTTAATTCCTCCTCTTCACTGATACAAGATCTTGTTTATGTATTACTTGATACGATCAGCCACAAAGGCAATAGAATATATACGCACAAGAGTAGCAATTTGTAAATTTGGTTGGCCAAACTGCTGTAGTTAATGAGACAAACAAGCAACATACCTTAGCGAATTTTCCATTGAATACAGATTGTGATACTTTCCAAAATGCAGGAATATGTTGAATAAGAATATCTGTTAGAACATGGATGTATTTTCCTCTAAGACCATCAACTTCATCACTAGCCAAGTCTAGAGCAAGATCAGGATCTTCACTTGCATCCAGCTGATAAAGAGTGAGAGATAAAGGGAAAATGTAGTAACTTTAACCAATTTATATCTTTTAAGTAAATGCATTACTCCAATGGAGGTTAATAGGTAATACTCACAGAACTATTAGTACCCAGGCGCAGAACTTCCATTCTTGTTTCATAATCAAGGGTGCACTTCTCAAACAAACCTCGAAATCTTTCGTTCTAGGCAAAAAAAAAAAAAGCATCAATAACTCAACAACTTTTATCATATAAGACAATAGATTTTCGGTGCTTCAATAAATGAGGTTCTTGCCTGCATATTCAAATAATCCCACACAGGATCAGATTCAGGTTCCAGCTCCAAAATCAGTCTCGCAGTGTTTTCAAGCTAATTACAGATTGACAGTATATCAGATTGGGAAGGAAAAATGAAACTTGACTAGAAACGTTCCTCAATATCATCTGAATGATAAAGGCAGGTGCAGACTAGCTCTTACCGCATAGCAACCAATTAAGTGGCTTTTCCACTAAATGAAAAACCTCTAATCACTATAACCTACATATGGTGGTTAGTTAAGAAAAGAAAATCAAAGGAAACATACTACTACAAGTAGATATAAGAAGAACTAGGACAGAGGCATGATCACCCCTATATTAGCAATATATTGATTATATTCTCAAGGAATGGAAAGCTTGCAACCATAGCACAGTGCATACTGGTACTATGAACTTACATCTGCTAAATTTATTTGTGGGTCTTCTAGTGACATGTGAAGTGTGGCTTTAAACTCTTGCATCACCTTTTCAACCTCCTCAAGGACACGCTTCAAGATTCCAACCTATCAAGCCAAAATATATTTCAAACAAAAACATAAACTAAGCTGAAAGGAAAAATGCTAAGTAGACAAGTACCGACATACATGCGATGGGAGAACTATTGATTTTGCTTTCCGGTATTCCCTAACTGCAAAGTCAAATTCACCCTTAATGACGCTAGTACGGATAGTATTTGGCAGGTTGAATAGTGTTCTGAACCTCTGAAGCATTCCTTGAACAGATCTAATCTTTTCTGCTTGAGCCTAGGCATGAAAAGCAAATATTTTATAAATGTCCACCGTAAATTTCTACAATGTGACCTTTGGAAGTTTTGGATGATTTTCACCTGTCTCTCGAAAAGTGGCTCAAAAGCACTGAAAGCCAATGAACTAACTCCTTGGAAGCAATTATAAAGATGAGCAGTACCAGCACCTTCAGGATCTTTTTCAATCACTTTTAGTTTTGACTCAATATCTATTCAAAAAACAGAATTATGCAACATTAAGATAACACCAGGAAATACTGAAAATTATAGAGGATGTGGATAAGCATGCATAGCTCTCCATCAGCATACGGTGCAGCTAATTTAAAATTACTGAAAACTTAAGAAGAACATGCCATTGTGTAAGCAAACATACCGTCAATGGTGGTCTTGCACGACACAAAACAATCAAAATTTTCCTTCACCAAGTTTCTCCTTTGATTTGTCCTCCCTTGAAGATCGGTTTTCAAACCCTTTGCACCTGCCTCCAGGTGAGCTGCAGACGTATCTTGGTGTATTCTTGACAAAAATAATTTAGCATCAAACTTTTCAGAAAAATAAGCCAGTTTCTCTGCAAAAGTAAGCATAAGCAACATTATTGCAGCGCCTTAACCAGGTATGTACAGCAATTAAAGCAACACAGTGCCACATACAAATATACATGCAAAATTGTTGAAACTTGAAAAGACCATGTTTACTTTGATACCATCAAGTTTCATACACCTAATGTTTTGTATTTTAAGCAACACAGTACAACATACAAGTACATATACAAAATTGTTGAAAGGAAAATGTTAATATTGATACCATAGGCTTCATGCATCTTAGGTGTCTGTGTATGTGTTTTTGAGACATATTTTCAGTTAGGTTACTCACCGACAGAACAAATTCACTGCTATGTGCTGATAACATGGGATCAAGATAGAAAATTTGTTATGACTTTTGATACGTTTGTTGGCTTAAGGATTTTATTACAAGAAACATACATTTACATATTCATTGATATTTGAGGATCAAAATTAAAATCTATAAAGTGACAAGTCAAAAACAAATATTGTGGGGGATACATTGAGATATACTGTAATAAGCAAAACAGATGAAGTACCCCGAAGTTTATCATCCACTTTATCTCTGTCAGACTGGGACATAGAGGAGTCGGTGATTAGCCGCAATGACTTATTATCTATTATCCTGTCAGAAATCATCAAATATGGATTAACAGGAAGTTTTCATGACAAGACAGTGAGTTGAATCCTCAAGAAAGTTATGAAAAAGCGAAGTCAATTCCACACGTAGAAGAAAATGGCATAAATGAAGCAAGACCCTCACAATTTCCAGTGCTCTCAAGCCTAAAATACTAACTATAGAAAGCAGGCATGAGATATTAGAAATTGTAAAATAGTTTAGTAGTTGGAGTGAAAAAATGCTAACCCTATATTACACGATCAGAAATTGGGATGGTCCAATAACAGTTTAGTACAATAGTTCACGGGTCACTTGTGCCAACAATGATGACTACAAATTGAAGGGCATGAAATATCAGCAACAAAGTATTGTGCTTACCCCAGGCCCAAAGGATCAATGCATTCCATTCCACGAGGAAATGACTGCAGGGCAGTCATAACTTTTTTCGCTACTCCAGATGGCGTCTTTTCGAGCTTTTGAGTCACTGGAGCAGCTCTTGCCTCCCGCATAACTCTGACCCTTCGAGCAAGCTTCATGTATATAAATTTGATCAAATTTACCAACGAGGAAAAAGTGCAGCTTATGGGCCAGGGTAACATGCAGTTAAAACTGTGACATTAATAGCAGGATCATATGAACGATGCAGTTGAAGTGACTACTGCTCAATTGCTCATAGTGATCCCCACCAATAGAATGATAATAAAAAAACATAAACAAAACAATATTGACTCCAATTCCAATGACACAAATTGCATGATGTGTAATCAGGTAAGAAAATCGAGAATCAAAATACCTCAGCTTCATCAACGCGCTTCCAACGATCGGGCTCCTCGCCATTCCAGGCTTTATCTCCATCATCCTTTCCGCCTTCTGCTGCTGCTGCTTTCCCTTTCCCACCATGATGCGAAGCCTTGGACGAATCCTCATCCCCGGACGAAATGCTGAGCAATTCGACATCGGAATCTTCATCCTCATCAATAGACTTATTGTGCCTGGACTTAGCCATTGCAATCAGAGAATTTAAGTACGGCGGTAGGGTTACTTCTGGCAATGGTGTTTCGACGGCGGCGATTTAGGTAAGTGAAATTGCTCAAGAGCGATCTGTAGAATCATGTATTTGTCTTCAGAGTAGGTTGCCATTGGATTTGATCGATGGGCTGTGGACAAGGAGCTTCTAACTATAAACTCGGAGGCTGTTTGTATATTCGAAATAATGTTTGATCCTAAAATTTGGGGTTAACATGGTGATACTTTATAGGTAAATTACGGATATTACCCTATACTTTGGAATTTTGTGGATTATGATCATAGATTTTTCAGTTTTGGAATTATACGAGTTTTAGAATTTTTTTTTTGTCTTATACCCTTCTACCATTCATAAATTAAGATAGAGAAACACAATATAAATTTTATTTTCTAGTTTTTTTTGGATAAAGATAAATTCATATAATGGAGAAAAGTAACTCATAATTATTTGCAAAAACGATACTAAGTTTTTACTATGGAAGTTATTGTAGAAATTCTAGCTAAATATAGATTTTAAAAAAAAAAGAGATTACTTGGCATGAAAAATGGAAATGGATCGGAAATATGTGAATATACCACTTTCACATCTTGTATCACAACAATTATTCGGGTGCCTAATTTAAACATTATCTTTACGTTTTTATTCCGGATAACCAATCAAACTACCACTTAATATATAAAATTCTAAAAAAAAAAACTATCCATTAAAACTATAAACTATCCAGACTCTCTCTTTTTTATGTTGAAACACAAAAAAGAGAGATTGGAGTCTGTTTTGGCGGGCATTTTCAAAAAAAAAGCCCGTTTTGGCGGACCCGGGCCTCGGGCCGGGCATTTTCAAAAAAAAAGCCCGTTTTGGCGGACCCGGGCCGGGCTGAGCCCGGCTCACGGGCCTGCCATGGCTGCCGTACCCGCCCGGCCGGGCGGGCCGGGCTGCCCGACGGGTACCCGTTTTTTTTTT
>BSUD01000196.1:0-38012 GCA_033239045.1 Fagopyrum esculentum
TTTACATTGATTTAAAACGATAGTTAATATTAACAAGAGGTAATAGTACAAAAAATTGTAAATCCGAAGTTGTTTAATACTTAACTTAAATCTTAAGAATTGTATGAATGACTCGATGTGCCCTTAACCTTTGGTTGTCGTAGGAGCTATTTTTTCCAATATAGTTAGCTTTATAGTTATTTTAGTCTTTTTCAATATTGTATTTTAATATTTTTCCCCAAAGGTTAGTGAACAGAGAAAGTGATGAGAAAAAAACGAACAGAAGAGAGAATGAGCAATACGGCACCGTTTAAGGCATGTTTGGAAGGGACTCACCTGTCGAGGTGAAGGAGCTGATCAGAAGACAAGTCATCGACAGATGTTTCGACTAGCCGGAGCATGGCGGTGGGGCGGAAGCCGGAGATCCAGTAGGAGGCGCACTCTAACTTCGAGCACCACTCCAGCGAGAACATCTGGAAAGCGTCTCGTTGGGCGGCGCGTGATTTTTCCTCATAGTACTCGTCGAACTGCGAAAGAGCGCGTGTGATCAACTCCCTCATCTTTTCTTCCTCCAGAAGCCCATCCTTGACTCGAGCCGCTGATATCTCCTTCAGCAACTCCCTTTGCTTCGCCTCCCACCCTTCCACGAATGCCTTAAACGATGCCGTATTGCTCATTCTCTCTTCTGTTCGTTTTTCTCTCATCATTTTCTCTGTTCGTCATGTATTTATAAGGAGAGGAGCTGGAGACATTGAAGGGCCCACGTGAAAAGGAGCCGGAGATTGAAGGGCCCACATTGCCTTTGTGTGTAATTACTAGTTATAACTATGCTACATACAAATGAAAAAACATTATACTTGAAGAATTTATAAAATTTTAATATCATTGAGATATATTAGTCTTTTAAGTATTTTAGATTAAAAATATATTAATTTATTATATTCATATTCAGCAACTTACAATAACATTTTATTATTATTTTTATTTTTATAATCAACCAACAGAAAAACGTCATCCCTTAGCATGTAAATAAGTTGATAAGTTTGATTTTTATTTTATAATCAATCACATAAAGCCAACAATTTTGTAATAGTTTCCTTGTCAGGCCACCGAGTCGAATTCACTTGTAAGTTGATAAAATTTTATTTTTATTTTTGTTTTGTAAGGTTGCACAAGCTTTGCAATACAAATGGTGCGTTGTTAGGCTAATGGGTTTATCATTGTTGCGGGTGTCAAACACTTAAATGTTCTTCTGACGCCTCTTCTTTCCGAATATCATGCCTTGTTGTTTGGCATGGGTCTACTGCAACGGCCACTGCTCATATAATATACATATAAAGGACACAAATTCAGGGTGAGCAAAAATATCAGATCTGATTAGTCAGATCTGATAATTTGAACGTCCGATCCGAAAAAATTCGAATCCGAAAAAATCCGGCAATTGGTGTTCTGATTCCGATGATCCGTATATTTTTTTTGGATCTTCGGATTGAATATGGCGGTTTTGAGGAAAAAGTTGGATCGGATATATCCGACTAGACTAAGAATAAATACTCGGATCGGATCGAATATCCGGATTGAATCTTGAGATGATATCGGATACGGATAAAATTGTCGGATATACGGAAGCTCTCATATTGGATTCGGATTGGACTTTTATAAGATTGTCGGAACGAATATTCGAGACGTCGGAACGGATATCCGAGTTATTTCAGATCGGATATTCGGAAATGTTCACCCCCAAACACAATCTCACCCCAGACACAATCTCATGCAGTTTATACATGCCTGCATCTACAAAATCAAAAAAAATCAAGGCTTAGTATTGTCTATAGAAGAATTAAAAATGTTGATATCAGATTTAAGATAAATTTTAACAAAGTTGAAGAAAATTTGTATTAATTTATATTTTCTGTTAATGGATAAATTTATTGTACTCATTCTAAAGATAAAGGGTATATTCAATCTAGATTTAATTTCCTACTGGTTATTCGAAAAGATAATCTAATAAATGAGTTAACGTACAGAATATATTTCCCTTATAAAAATATGTATAGTTTCAGGGACATATATATATATATGAATGGGTATTGTGGATGCAGGAATGTTGCCCAGCAAAAGAATTGTGGGACGGATTCATGTACCCACTTATGTATGTATCTAGCTGCTGCTGTCGCTGCTGCATGACTTTGACACGTGTGGGGCTTCCACGTGGATATCGGGACCCACATTAAAATGATTTGTAAAATCCACAATAATTGTAACTCGTGGGGTCCCGATTAATCGGAGTGTGTTCAGCAAAACCGGCGGACTGCATGAGGATGATTTTTACATGTTACTTTTTTTTTTTTTTTTTATATTCCTCCGGGACCAAATGACGCGGAGGGCACACGTCCGGTGAACCAATAGGAGGAGTAGCTAGATGCTTATATGGAAGGTTCACTTGATTGCGTGTTATCAATGTGAGATTATTTCCCTTACGTCTTAACAAGAAGTTAAAAGAATGCGGAAGAGAAGGAATTTTATTTTATTTTATATTTTTAGTTATTCAATAATAAGACCGGTACTGAATCACACACGATCAGTCGCATCTTGGGCATACGAAGGAGTCATGCATATAGACAAATACGTGCAATTCAAAACAAATCAATATAGGTGGGTAGATAAAGGAGAACTCACCTCTTCAAACAAAATACAGTCGGCGGGTTACAATCTGGTTGTTAACAAATGTAAATGACAATATTGAGATAAAAACAAAGTGATTGCATCAATCCGATAAATTAAATCATAAGGACGATCTTGTTTTTCATGATATAGAGTTGTGAACCTGATTAATAAGTATTCTCTCGTCTTATTAACAATTAGACTAGTTGGATATATTATAATGTAAGAATATGGATGATATTCTCCTTAGAGTTTTCATCGACTGATCGGTAATATTAATAGAGAAACGTATTTACATAATTACAAAAGACACACCTCTATTTATAATATTTACATATTCAATCTACCCGAAAATCTAAAAATAACTGTCGAGGCGGGCCTTTTGTGAAGATATCAACATAGTGGAACGCGGAAGGCAAATGAAGAACTTTGATGTGATCGCGAATAAAATGGATGTCGAGTTCAACGTGCTTGGTGCGTTGATGCTGAACTAGATTGGTGGCAAGATATGTGGCAAATATGTTGTCAGTGTATACAACAGTGGCCTTGGAGAGAGGACAATGAAGTTCCAGCAGGAGATCCCGTAGCCATGAACACTCAGAAACAACATTAGAAACACCTCGGTATTCAGCCTCGGCATTGGACCTAGAGACCACGGACTGGCGTTTGGCGGATCAGAAGACTAGTGTGTCATTGAAGAACACACAATAGTCCAAAGTACAATGACGAGTGTCCGGGCACCCTCCCCAATCAGCGTCTGTATAGGCAATTAAGTCATATTTGGGTGAAGGAGAGATGGTAATACCCAGAGTCAAAGTGCCAGCAATGTAACGGATGATGCATTTGAGGGCGGCGAAGTGCGACACTCAGAGATCATGGATGAATAGGCATATTTGTTGTACAACAAAGATAATGTCACGTCGGGTAAAAGTGAGGTACTGAATAGCACCAGCGAGCTTCCGGTCCACAATGGGGTCATCGACTGCTTTTCTAGAGGACGCACTGAGTTTTACCGATGTCTCAACATGACTGACGGCCGATTTACAGTTTGTCATCTTTGCCCGTTCAAAAATTTCTCAAGCGTACTTATCTTGAGATAAGAATATGCCAAAGGCACTCCGACGAACTGATACGCCTAAGAAGTATGACAAAGCACCCAGATCCTTAAGAGCAAATTCTTTACCAGAAGCATGATCAAATGAGTGCGCACCATATCAGAAGATGCAATAAGGATAATTTCATCAACACATAAGAGTAGAAAAACAATGTCGGAGCCCTGACGGTAAATATAGAGAGAGGAGTCGCTCTTACTTCCGATAAAACCAATGTAATTCAAGAAGCCTACAAACCGTTGAAACCAGGCTCGGGGAGCTTGTTTGAGGCCATAGAAAGACTTTTGCATAAGGCATACATGATTAGGACGAGAAAAATCACGGATACCTAGAGGTTGAAACATGAAAACAGTTTCATTCAGATGCTTGTGGAGGAAGGCATTTTGAACATCCAGTTGGTGAATTGACTACGAGCGAGATACTGCAATACTGAAGCGGTGAACAGACTGAAGCGGTGAACGTGGGCCGGGTGAGGTGGGCAGCGGGCCGCGGTCTGTAAAGCTGCGAAGGTGTGCAGTGTGATAAGGGGAGGGATCGTCATCGGTGAGGGAGTCATAATGATCCGGGGAGACGCTATTCTGGGTAGCAAACGGAAAAAGAGACTCGTCAAAAGTGACATGGCGGGAAAGAATGATTTTGTGTGTACCTAACTCAACATATTTGTAACCCCGATGATGATTGGGTACCCGAGGAAAACGCACGGTGTAGTGTGAGGCTGAAGTTTGTGGAAAATAGTTGCACATTGATTAGGATAGTAAAGACAGCCAAAAATCTAGAGATGACCTAGGGATGGGGTAGAGTGGTAACACTTGAGTGGGAGAATTTTTTTAATGGTGGTGGATGGAAGAATGTTGAGGAGATAACAAGATGTCTCTAAGGCATGAGGCCAGTAGGTGACAAGAATGGGCGCATGAAAAAGAAGAGACCGCATCATGTTATTGATGGTACGAATGGTACGCTCACCTTTTCTATTCTAATGGGAGGTATGAGGACACGAAAATCGAAAAGTGATACCATGAGTAGCAAAAAAATTATGAAAAATCGTGTTGTTAAACTCACGCCCCATGTCGCATTGGAAACTTTTGATGTTGGTTTGAAATTGTGTTTGAACTAGTTTATGAAATTGCCCAAAAAGATCAAAGACTTGTGACTTAAATTTGATTGGATAAACCCGTAAGAAATGAGAGAAGTCATCAAGAAATAATAAGTAATATTTAAAACCTTACCGATTAGGGATAAGAGATGTTCAAATATCCCTATGAATAATGCCAAAAGGAGCAAAAGTACTAGTAGTGGAGCAATCAAACGCTAAGTATGATATTTTCCTAATTGACAAGCATGACAAAGAGGAGCTCGTGTCTCCTTATTGCAAATGAAAAGGGAAGATTTTTTAAGAAAATTAAGAATTGGCGTTCCGGGATGACCTAGACGTGCATGCCAATTGGAGGAAGACTCAGCCGAGCGGGCATGTTGCGGACTGATGGGTGGACTAGTAACTGGATAGAGCTCCCTAGAGCTATAACATATCAGTCGAATGTTCCCCGTGTGTAGATCCTTCACAGAGAAACCAAAAGGGTCAAATTCTCCGGAAGCACGGTTATCTGTTGTAAAACATCTAACAGAAAATAGGTTTTTGACAATTTTGGGTGCGACAAGGATGTTGGTCAAACGGAGAAGGTGGTTAGTGGTGGGTAGTATGGCATCACCAAGACTTGTAGAAGGAATAATGCATACCATTGCCAACAACTATCGAATTTAAGGGACAATTATACGAAAAAGACGAGAGATTACCGGAGTTATTCGTCATGTACGAGGTTGCCCGTGTCCATATACCATAAATTATCCGCCAGATTTAATGACATTGTTGTGAATGATTGATCCAAGAAATTGA
This sequence comes from Fagopyrum esculentum, assembly GCA_033239045.1. Lineage (NCBI taxonomy): Eukaryota > Viridiplantae > Streptophyta > Magnoliopsida > Caryophyllales > Polygonaceae > Fagopyrum > Fagopyrum esculentum. The sequence continues at coordinate 5,647 of BSUD01000196.1, forward strand.
GCAGCATCATCTTGCGTGAATTGGCCTGTGGAGGTGTTGATGTTGGGCCAAGTCCAAGAATGCCATGCGGCATGGTGGGGTATGGACAAGGTGGGGCACGGAATGGGCCAGGAGGAAATTGGGCCGGCCACTGCTGACCCTGTGGAGAAGGCGGCCCGCTAGTAAAGTGCAGAAGAGGAGCTTGGGCTGACATCCATCCGAAATTGGGCCGGTAGACAAAGTGAGTCTAGGCCTGGGATGGACCATGGGAGCAGCCTTTGCCTCTCTTGCTCCGCCCCCGATTTCTGTTGAGTTGGTCTGAAGGAGCAACATCGCCATGGGAAGGAAGGGTGGTGGCGGTGAGGGCTGAAGAGGAGCTGTCGGAGCCGGACTGCGCAACCAACCGTGTTTCTTCAAAGTTGGGATCGAGCTTTTGTAAAACTCAAAAGAGGATCAGTCTGCTAAATAAAGCTCGTCACTGCGTTGTATTCGGCCGGCAGACCCGAGATCAATTGAAGAACTAGGCGAGTTGCAGGAACCGAAGATCCGACACCCTTTAGTTGATCTACTAACGAGGTGCTGACAGAAGGCATTAATGAAGAGAAACTAGATAACTTACAGTTGAAAACTCGTGTTCAAGGTACACCGCACGGGTATTCTTGTTATCTTGGAAAATATCCTTAACGTGAATCCATGCTTGGAGCCAGTGTCGTAAGAATCGAGAATTTGAAGAAGAATATCGCGAGAGACGGTACTGTATATCCACTAGAGAACAGTTGCATAGACTTGAAGCCATAAGGAGTTGTCGATGTTTGTAGGTCGCGGAACTGCTTCATCAATATGATCAAGAACTTTATGGGCATTTGCAATGACTCGAAAGAGAGTAACCCACGATGCGTGCGGAGCGTCATGATCAAGAACAAGAGCGATATTGTTTTTTATGTTCGAGATTCCGAGAGCGGAGTGAAAGGAGGGCTTTTTGTCGGCAGCCATTGAAGCGGACGAATGGGCCAGATAAGGAAGGGGAATTAGACGGTCGTGCCGAAGGCAAAGGGGGTGGCCGGAATAACAAACTCGCAGCAAGCCTCGACGGACATTGTCGGTGGAGAAGCATCGAAAATAGGGTTAGAGGAAAGATTAGTCTGATACCATGTGAGAATGTGGATAATATTCCCCTTATGGTTTTCATCGACTGATGAATAACATTAATAGAGAAACGTATTTACATAATTACAAAAGACATACTTTTATTTACAATAATATTTACATATTCTATCATATATTTATTCAGTACATAAAGTATAATTATTTGTTGCGGTTTGTTATTTTGTTCCGGGTATATTGTACATGAATGAACAACTTAAAAGATTCTATTGTGAACAATCAAAGCCCAAGACACACGATCGTACGTCTTGTAAAATACCTCTAACATGAACGTCTTGTAAATTACCTCTGATACGAACGTCTTGTGAATAACACTTTAATAGGCACGAACATGCATTTACAAATATATATATTTAAAAAAAAACTTAACACATAACACACTTGCATGCTTTTGGAAATGGAAAGAAGCATGAAACACATATGTGCTATGTATTGTGACGTAAGTTGTAAATATAAACAACATAGGTTACATAGCACATACAAGAAACAACTATGGCGCAAACGTGCTTTTGGAATTTGGATCAGCATAGCACGAACATGGATGCGTCTCTTTTTCAAAGCAGCTCGTGTTGGTTGTCCACGGTTACACAATGAAAGATCGTGCGGTTCATTCCACGGACGGCGTCAGATCGACTCACATGTTGCAAATTTAGATCGGTGTATTATCCAAGCAAACGCTTAGTAGAGGTATTTACTCTTACCATAAAATAGAAAGTTTTCACTCATAAGAAGGTTTCCACATAATCATGACCATATATATTCCTACATATTTGAACGTGGTTAAAAGCACGAAACGTTAATGGTTATATGATGTATAAAGATGACACATTCATGTACGGCATGTTCTTAGTTAAAACACGACACGTTCATGCATGGCATGTTCATGGTTAAAGCACGACACACTTATTTAGTGTATATATGGTTAAAGATTATTAATCAAATACATACACGAGCATGAGTAACGAAGCAAGACAAACATGTGAACAAAATATGAAAAATTTTAAAGCACAACATGGTCATGATTATGTGATGAACAAATAGTGAGCATGAGTAACAAAGCAACAATTAGTAACAAAGCAAAATAATGCACGATCAAAATTAAGACATGTTACTAGAAGGATATTTTATTTCCTTAATGAACATAAACATATTCGTTTTAGTTAAAACGAATACGTATATTTTTGGTATAATATATTTTTTCTTCTATTTTCATAAATTTTGCTATTTCAGTAAGACGAATATTTTGAGAATTTTTTATAAATAAAGGATTAGAAAAATAAACAAATCATACATTTTTTTATATCGGATAATATATAGGGAGGTCATTTACTAGTTTATCTAAAAATTTATAGTAAATTTTAGAAAAAACACACAAGTAATTCACCTAATAATTAGCCCAAGGTCTTCACTTTGGAAGATCACAATTGCGTTACGTTCGGTGAATCGGTAGTTGCCGTGGAAGATCATAATTGTGTCGAGTCTCAGTTCGAATTCAAGACTATTGCTACATAGGAGTGGATGATGTCAGTACGATGATTCCCTATGCAGTATAGGGTGGGAGGATGATCTTCATTTCTGATCTGATTGATCTGTTGTGGTTGTAGCAACAAACTATGTGCATGTTTATGCTTCTAACAAGCCCAAAATGAAGACTTTTTAAAAAAGGACAAAATTTCAAGACTTTTGGTACTAAGCAGTTGTTGCATCTACTTGGCGTTAAGGGAAAAAGATACATCTTTACACAAATGTCCTACGGTATAAACATATTCGGACATCCCATCCAATCAAATATATACTGAAAAGAAACCTTTTAAAGGATGTCACTGCAAATTTGACAATAAACTACCTAAATCAAATCCATTATTTGAATACACAGATTTCTCATCGAATTATTAAATTTAAAGCTATGTTATTCTGCGTGAAACACGCCCCATGTTAAACAAGTCCAATAAAGAGTAGTCTACGTCCAATAAAACACAAATCCTAGAAAGAACTTATAAGTTACAACCAAATTCTCAACACTGCCACAAATATTTCGATGCAAAAATTTGTTCTTATCAGAACAACACAGTTCGCATTCCTGTGTACTTCAAATTGTAGGAGGCAGCTTGTATATGTCATGGGACGTTGGCTCTCATTTACATGGATCACGGGGTTACAAGAGGTATATGTCATGGGACGTCTATTCTGTCTTAACACAAAAGGACGGGGTATAGTCTCAACCCCAGCTACGCACTAGTTAAGGTAGGAAAGGAAAAGAAATCAGATATTTGAGCTGACAAAAATGCAAATTCTACATCCAATGAGAGTATGTTCATACCTTCCAATGTGCAGTATACATATATCTTGTTTATAACTTATTGTTGGCAAATTATTGATCCACTTCTTCGGGAATATTAGCGTACCCTAGATAGACCTGCTGCATTTCTTCCTTCCATATCTGGAAACAGAAATTGGATAGTGTTGCATGTTGTGTCAGCAACTATAAGCTAAATTCTTAAGCTCTACCACTGCCCCAAGTATCTAGGCAGCAGAATCTATAATCTATAGGATATTGATTCTTCATAATTAACAGAAATACATTGGAAGACAGTCAATTAAGAATAGTGTATCTTTTTCGCAAAAATTGGAAGTCAGTCAAGGAACTAAATGAAGCTAATTAATCAGAAGAACGGAAAATAATCTTTAGGATATTTGACATATCACTATTTATCAACGTGGGATAATGTGCGTAAGAGAACAGAAGTGGAGCTTGTCTCGGGAAACGATGATTGAGGTTATCCTTTAGTTAGATTCTTGCTCTTTGTCAAAGACAAGCTAATGCACAACTACTTTCATGGAGATAAAAGCCATGTCAACATGCTTGAGGCTGAGGTAAGTAAGATGGGCATCAAATACGTACCATGTCACGGAATTCAAGCCGAATATGAGGCACGTTTGTCCTGTGGATGTCATTTCCGGTTGAACCTCTTCTGTAGTATTCTTTCCCAATCCAATGAGCCTTTACAATAATAAAAGAGGAGCTCATGGGATACAGTATAAGAACATTCAGAAAATAGAAAGAAGTGAATTATTTAAATCCATATAACAAAGACACAAGGCTTGCATATAAATATTTAAAATAAATAAAAAGGCAAATAATAGGTAATGAAAGGCACAACTTTTGATATGGATATCACCAACTACAGTCAGGGCAACCATGAGTACGAGGTGGACTGGGAAGGAAACTAAGATTGCATCATAGAAATAGGCTATCAATAGCTCGTTGATGAACTACAATGCTTTAAAGGTGATAGACTGCTACAGAATAGGCTCTCTATTATTCAACACACTCCTTGTTTTCACGGGTCGTAACTCACCGAGACTGAAAGCAAAAGCTCGAGTTCAATATATGCATAGACTGAGATGAATATGTCAGCATATATGTTCTGTAGCTACCTAATAGCGAGGAGACTCGGAAACTCATGTCTTTAATGCAGCTTTCCAAAACATTTGCTTACAATCACCAGTGGCAGTGACTGACATCAAATTATTATAATCACACTAGTGGCTGTCGACTCTTAGTCAAAAGCTAAGAACACGAGAGGTGGTGCATCAGAAAATATAGACCAAGGACCTCACATTTAAATTAGCTAGAGTTATCTATATTGCTACTAGAAATCATAACTTGACGGGGATATTAACAAATTCAAGTAAAAAGATTCACTTTGTACAGTCAAAGTTTGAAACTAAAGCCTGACTCGACAACCTACCCTGTAATGAAACTCAGGAACATGAGTGAGATCAAAGCTCCGGGCCATCTTTTCAATAGTTAAATCCTTAGGAACAAGACCTAGAAAGTGTTGTATTGTATGGAAACATCCTTTTAGTAATTTATTTGTACATATATCAGTGTATCACAAGTTTAGTTGGTCGATGGTATTATTGATTCTCCAAAGTTCAATGAAACAAACTAACAATATTTTTAAGTTTTAACTTTGAAACTTCATGACACCGCATAGGTAAAAAAACAGTCCAGGAACCTGGCAATTGAACGTCCGGTTACCTTGAAAGCATGAGAAAAGCCCGACTGCAGGACTGAATTACGCGCTATCTCACACAAGTCACATGAACTTAACTTCCAAACCTGAGAAAGTGAACATCTCAAATCAATCTAAATCCTTCGATGTTAATCAAGTTTCTGAAATTTAATTGCACAACCACTCACTTTGGCGGCAATACTGTATTCCTCTACTAGTGGCTCCTTTGTAAGATGGATTTGCAAAGGATCATCAGTAGAAAGGGATACATTAAGCCCCCGGAAGAAAAACATAGGTAAAGGATTCCGATGATAGTCCAGGAAAAGAGAATTGTTGCTCAGAGGGGACATTGCCAGGCCAATCTGACAAATCAAACGTAAAATTGAGAAACAGCATCAACCAAAAATCAGAAGCAAATATTGGGTGTGATTTCTGTACCTGAGCAAGATAATAGAGATATTGAAGTACAGGGGATTTTCTCAAGTTTATTCCATGAGCAATATTATGAGCAGTCAGAAATGTAGCCGCAAGGTGATCAATATCTCCAGCCTGGAAAGTGGTAAATTAGCGTTCATTATCACAATAAAAAAAACAAATTAGAAGGTAAATCCTACAATTCTTAAGAACCAATTGGCTCTTTTATATCGTGATGGAGACATAATAGCTACAGACCCAACCAAAAACGCAATGCGAAATTCTCAAGGCCCAATAGTGCTATCTGCTTACCTCCCCTGCATGTGGACGGAACTTAATCGTTGTCATACCTTTTGATTCACGGAGCTGCAGTTACAACAAAATGATTCATTTTCTGATGCCACATAACAATCATAAAAAACAATGTACTACTTTAGCGAGGTAAAAGCTTTAGAATGACCTTATTCAGTGTGTATAGGTTCGCATAGCAATAGTATGCATAATATGAGAAGGCAGGATTGAAAACATTAGTCCACTGAGATGGAGTTGGCATGTGTTTTGTGGGACGTCTTTCCGGCTTGCTTTCATCATCTACCAAATCTAGGCCAACTACCTGCAAATCCATGTCAAAGAGAAAACAGATAAGAAGACCATTGTGTGACATGGAGAGAAATGAAAGACACCAAAACAGCCATATTCACTCCCCTTCTGAGCCACTGTCAGGATTGCACCAGTAAATAACCTAAATGAGCGATCAATATTTATTTTTGGGGGCAAAAGATTGAGATGGGGAATAGAGATGGAAAACTAGAACAGCTATCAAGAACAAACAATGAGGGTGGGTTTGTGACCAGAAGCGAGGACTTTCCCAATGAGGTGTTGTAAGTTCTAATATGGTTAAGGCCTATTTCACATTTCAACTGCTGCAAACATCCAACAATCATGTTCTAGCTCCAAAACAATTGTGTACAACAATAGAGATCAAATGTCCTTACTGTACACCTTTAATAGTAAAGACAAAAAAGGCTTACAACCTCTTATATTGATAGAGATTCTTAGCACTGCAGAATAAATGGGGAGTCATAAGTTTAACAATACATGATAAATTTACTATTGAGTATTGAAGTTAATGATATTTCTTATTTCCCACCTCAGTTAAAATAGGATACTTTGTCAGCAAAGTTCATTGAGCATTGTAACAGTTATGATTTAAACACAACTAAATGTCCTTAAAGGAGGCAGATAGATTAACCAGATAATAGCTGTCGGTAACAGCAAAGTCAAAAATTTATCAGTAACAGAGGCCAAGCACAAACCTGCTTCAGGAATAGATGTAAGTGGGGATGTGAGTCTGGATTAACAGTGACCTCAAACAGAGGCAGGAAAATGTTATCAAGCATATTCTGAAATGATGTAACAATTCCCATGTCCTTGTACACATTGTACAACCGTGGAAGCTGCAAACGTGAAGAATATTTTATTATTAGCAGAGGAGGTACAGTACAAAATAAGAGCCATTTTTCCTCTGATATGAAATTACGTATCAGTATACTTCAACACTTAAATTCAAGACCAAAAAAACAGCCCTTTGCTCAACACCGCACTACATTAGGCAACGGGCAAAAGAGAACACAACAAAACAAGACCCATCCAAATTCAGCAATGAGCGCATTCAAAGTATTAACCAGAGGTGGTGAGTGGTACAAACACATTTTCAAAAATTTAGCTTCCCAGGAAATTATTTTCTGCACCCTCTCCACTCAAATGAACCTGAACCTAGCATGAAATTCTCAATTTTTAACTTCGCAGCTAGCTGCTGCAATACGGAAAATTTGCATACCAGATGAAAACATACCTGAATCAACCAAACAACGTTCTCACTATACAGATCATTATTCACGATCCAACTTGCTAACGTGTCCCATTCACTTTGCTTTCTGCCATATATTGATATCCTGTATTCAGCCATCTGCGTCACAGCATTCAGAAAATGTAAGGTAAAAAAACGGTCGAGACTTTTCAGCAAACACAAAATATTATTTACTACTCCAACAATGACAAAGTTCAGCTTGGTGATGGATAACTTGAGCATACTACCACAAGACAAATAGCATGCTTACAGAACTATTGCACAAACTATGATCATTAATCAGTAAACATATTTCACAAAAACATCTGAATGCAACGCTTTGAGACATTGCTAGAGAAACTGATAAGTATTTGTCTAAGCACAACCCCATTATTCACCAGCAACTTGCCCTCTTTCAATCAGCAATAAAGGGGGGTTGTGATGAATGGAGCCATTACTCGTGATGGTCCTCGAACGACTAGCAAATCACGCAATTTAATACTTCAAGATGCTTGGCAGTATAGTCCAGAAATGCAAGTCAAAATACACATGATACATCTGATAACTTACACTTATTTAGTTCTTCAGCATCCCATTGTTACTACAAGTATGAAGTAAAAGAATTTGAAGGTAAAGAAATACCTGATATTTACTAGCAGTTAGATCAGAGAAAACTTCCTTTGTCACCTCAGCGAGAAAACGACCTGCGATAATAAATTTCACAATTCAAAAATTACATACCAAAAGGACAAGGCAGGTTCTTGTACGTGATATCAAAAATAATTCCGGATACCATCAAATATTCCACTAGGAGAAAAGCAGAAGTTAGTACATGACTTGACCGTTTTACTATATTGAAAATCATACGCATACTAAAAATTGAATCAAGAAAATTACCATATAGCTAGAATCCAGTAGAATGCAATTCGAAGTCTAGAAAGTCCAGGAATCAAAATAACTTTTCTGAAGAACAGAAGAAGTAGCAAAAATCAATTTTAAAACTCATCTAAAGAAGTAAGATAAAATGTTGGCACGTGTGATTGCTATGTTATGTTAACCTTATGTATGGATGTGCGTAAGGGCATATTGGTTGAAGTAGATTCTTCTTTTTTATCAATTGAAACCCCTGCCCAAAATTGTACAAGCTTCATCCTAAGCATATGGCTTTTTGGATGTAGATGATGATATCTATACAGATGAATCTTCTATTTATCATACAAGTAAGTGCCACATGAGCAGATATAAAGGAATTCCAATCTGCCGAATCACTCATTATGACATTCGACATCCTAGGTCTTTCCATTCCGTCATTTGGCTTACTCACAGCCATCGGGATATTATGGGTTGTCAAGTCAAATTTTGATGTAACAGAAATGGAAATTAATAAGCATTAGAATTTTCAAAAGGAAGTAATATCTAAAAAATGCAAGCAGTCCAACTAGTAAAAGAAGGAGAGATGGGAACGGCAATTTTATAGATTCCACACTCCTAAATGATTCAAGGGAAACATCTCTACATGCTCATGCTACATATCTCTCAGAAGACAACGGAGACAAAAAAAAAAAGATCCCGTAGGAGCTCCAACTTAAATAGATTCGAAATAGAAATATGCTATTACTTGAGCAAAACATGAATATAATAGAAAAGACAATACATGAAACTAATGTCACAAAACTGCCTCACAACAGATCACAAAAATCCAATTTAGCCGGAGGCAATGAAATTTGAAAACGAGAAACACAATGCAGCAAAAATACAGCAATCTATAATTCCATAAATCACAATTCTTTCATGATACTTCATCCCAACTCTACTAATCTATGCAGAAATCAAAATAAATGAGAACACAAGAGAGGAGAGGATAGAAAACTTTGATGTAAAGAGAGCTGAGGACTAAGGGCATGTTCGGCCTCACGAGATCTTTCGTGAGTTTTAGCTTGTTAGGTAGTTGTTTGATAAGGCTATTGAAAGCTTTGTGAAATTTGAAATTCTAATGAAAAAAATCTATTTGAGGTTTGGTAGGAAAAGATTTGTGGGTAGATTTAAATGGTGGATTTACCGAAAAAGACAAATACTGAAACATTTTTGTAATATATAAGAGTTATGATAAAGGGGGTAAGGTTGAAATAAGAAAATGAAAGCTTCTCAATAATCTCTCATCAAACCTATCTTCACTTGCTATTTAAAACCTCTTCAAAATCACCTCAAAAATCTCCCTTAAAATTTAATCTCTCCAATAAGCTACTGTGTCAAATTTCAATATTAACCAAACAAGGCCTACGAGAAAGGATTTTGTGTGCCTAGAAACAGAACAAGCAGGTGAATGTGCGAGTGAGTGAGTGTTGAGTGAGCATATGTGTGTCTGTGTGAAAGAGAGAATTACATATGAAATCAGGGACTTGGGTTCCTTTTCAACTTCTCTGCCTTGAAGTGGCATGAACACCTCTACCTCAGAATTCTTAAACTGAAGAAAGCTTGCCTTGCTATCTAGGAAGTGCCTTCTAAGCTTGTACTCAGATATTCATACTCAATCATGGGCCCGGTCTCCCAGGTTACCAAGTTTTAAGGTCCAAATATTAAAATTCATATTAAAATCCAATTCCCTAACACCTTTCAAGTCTTCACAGTTTTACTTTTAAGTTCTGTGAAAGTTCCTCCAACTTCCCACCCTATCAAACCCACCAAACCAACTCCTCCCTCTCGCCAGTAATACACTAAGTTCAAAAATTCCCTCCAACTTGAATTTTAAAACTTTTAGCCAATCTTCCAAAAACAAAATGAACCTCTAATTGAACTCTTAATCTATCTTCCAAAACACTCAGTTTTACTTTTGAGTTCTGTGAAAGTTCCTCCAACTTCCCAACCTATCAAACCCAGTTCAAAAATTCCCTCCAACTTGAATTTTAAAAACTTTTAGCCAATCTTCCAAAAACAAAATGAACCTCTAATTGAACAATTAATCTATCTTCCAGAACACTCAGTTTTACTTTTGATTTCTGTGAAAGTTCTCCAACTTCCCACCCTATCAAACCCACCAAACCAACTCCCTCCCTCTCGCCAGTAAAACACCAAGTTCAAAAATTCCCTCCAACTTGACTTTTAAAAACTTTTAGCCAATCTTTAAAAAACAAAATGAACCTCTAATTGAACTCTCAATCTATCTTCCAAAACATTCAGCTTAAAAATTCAACCCAACAACCAACTCCATCCATCTTCCCCCCTTAGCAGGATGACAATAGTAGCAGTAGGGGAATTGATTTTTTTTGTCTACAAACCTACAGCCTATGATATTGTAAAAAAAGATGATATACTTGCCTTTATAGGACTATTAATTTATCTTCCAAAAATAAAAACGAGAGCTGGCTTCCATTTCAGATTTGCATACTTGTCATATAGACAATCATGCATAATATACCTTGGATGAGATTATCCTGCTTAAGAAAAATCTCTCTGAGTCTACTTTGACCACAGGGATTGTACTTGAGATTGAACTTGTCAAAACGGTGAAATGTGCTTTTGTCAGCATGAACGTCTAATAGGTCAACATTGAGGTCATATCTGTCCAGAAAAGGTAGTAAAATAAGAATGTTTACAAATAAAATCAGCAGAAACAGTTTATGAACAGAAAATTAGGCAGAAGGAGCAAGCAAAAACAATTAACACCATCACTTCCTCACCCAGTCAAATCCAAACTCTCAAAGACTTCTTTTAAAGTTAAGTAGGTGCCATCTCGAAATATCACAACCTAAAAAAAGTCAAAACATCAGAAAGTAAGAAATGGAAAAGAACCTTAGCATATCACATTATTGGTTATAACAACTCAACTCAAAAATTAAGAAGATAGGATGTAAGTAGCCAAAAACAGAAAATCTGAACTTCCCATACTGCGGCCCAATCCATTACCTCATCAGGCTCTTTTCTTAGCTTTGACTTTATAAATCTCAAAAGATGCTTCTGATTCATGCATGCCGAGTGATGAACATGTGTGTCAACCTTCCTAACGTTATAGAAATCACGATGTGGAGCACTTTTCTGAGCAAGGAACTCCTTGTCCGCATTAAGCATCACATGAAGATTAAATTTCTGCAAGATAAACATTAATCAAATGCCAAAATACTGAACAGTAACCAAATAGAAATAGCTTGAATGACAATCAAAGATCAGTACTTGCTCCAGAAGAACAAGCCTGTGATGACATAGAGTTCTAATATTCCCAGCTGCTATAACCCGAAGAATGTGATGTAAATCAGTGAAAAATGTTGTTGCACCAGCAACATGGAACATCTTTTCTTTTGCTGAATGCATCAAAATATAAACAAACAAAAAAATAAGTTAGTACACGTTTTCCAAGATACTTCCACAAATGATAAAATGACCAAACCCAACCATTATGAACTTACAGTCTTTATTTGCATACACTTGAACTACTCCATCCTCCATTTGGAAAAAATGCTGCAAATTATACAAATATTTTTAGTGGAGACAGTAGAAACTAACAATACATTAGTCATATCAATATTCAACTCACATCACTTTTCCCCTCAGGAGAGTACTGAAATGGATTTAGATTGGGCTTTGGTGTGCTAGGGTCAGATATAACTTCCTTTTCCCAAGGTGCAACCATTTCCCTGAATATGTAACTTTCTCGCAGTTCAAGACATTTTTGAAGGACCATGTATGACTCGACTTCGTCAGACGTAGGCATCTCTGGTTTGAGAGAAGAACAAGAAATTATTACAAAGCACTCAGCTTGCGTATATATTTATATAAAGGTTGTACAGAATGAATTGCATAATTGACTAATTCACATTGATGGGTAAGGCTTTTTAATCCTATTCTCGTTATCACAAGTCAATCTTACAAAAAAACATTTAAATTCAGCATCAGATTATGTCCTTTCCATTTAATAACCCAGACAATACAATTAAAATATTATACTATCAAATTGCAAATGTGTGCATTTAGTTGATGGTAAAATAGCATGTTTGCAATCAACAAATACAAGAAAACACAAGTGTGGATGATTAGATGCTAGATTGATAAATTTATTAAACGACAAATCATGTTGTACAACACACTTTAAAGGAAGTGCAAGAAGTACCATCAACAGATGCAATTGGCAATTACTAGCACAACGGCAACTGGCATTATTGTGTGGCACATACAGAAAAGAATTTCCAATGGTGAGAAAAGTTCATATGGCATGTGAAATAATCTTTATGATGAGGTGCATTCTCAGGACTAAAAGAATAAATCACTTCAATTACTTATTTTTATTTGGTAAGCATTCAACAAGACTTGTCGATGGCAAAATTATGGATACGAGACATTGGTGTGGCATGTTAACTAACTAATATTAGTTATGTGGTGCATAAACTAGCTAAGTTTCTCAAAAAAATAATTGAGTTCAAAAATTCTACAAAAGATTGATGCATAACATTCAACATAGGATAACAGAATCAAATAAGTGAGTTTCATGATTTAGCTTCCATAATTGGACGATTTAATATAACAGCTTTGACAAGATAAATGAACCTAAGTATGCTAATTCATACATCAACTCATACAAGCAGAAAATGTATTCTTATAATGGGTAGGAGCACGGATGTTTACCAAAGGGATTGATATTAAGTCTCACAAAAGTTTCATGCTCAGGTTCCTTCCTCAGCATATCAGCAGCTACAGGGTAAGGTGGAACACCATGCAAGTCACCAGATTTACTGTGTGATCTAATCATGCTTTGAGAAGCATGAGGTATTTGTTCACCGTTGATGTTTTCTTCTGGGATTTCCTGGTTTTGAGATATTCAAATTGATTCAGTAGAGAATCCTACTTGAAAGAGGCAAATGTAAAGAATAACATATAGTCATGTCAAGACCTTCCTGTGACATTCACATATTTTGGCATAAAAAGTTACAACTGCCAGCGTCTAATTGGAACTTACAGCATTCCCATTTGATTGCATATACAAGTCATCAAGTTTAGAACTTTCTGTCAAGATATCTTCGTCGTCAGAATCCTCTATACTTTCAAATGCACTTCCGCCAGGGGACTTTGGCGATGTAGGCCTAACTAGATTAGCAGCTCTGCTATTTGAATGAGCATGATTAGCCAAATTTCCTGTAAAGTTGTATGTTCCATTTAAAAGTAAGTAAATACAATGAAAACATGAAAAGGAGAGACCAACCAAATGCGGAACTTAAAAAGAGGACAAAAAATAAGCAGAGAGTTCATTAACATTACATGAAGCAATCAGGGTTTTATTATTGAGTCACGAGTACAGAAAGTCTTGGAGAGCATACAACAAAATTAACAACCACGTGAGTCCGAACTGAAAAAATAGTCAGATAAAAGTTTGAACACATGCGAAATTACTTATTTGCATTGCTTCAATACTTTAGTCACCGTTCTCTTCAATTATATAACACTAAAACAATAATACAATCACAGATATGTCATCGTCCAAATGGAGCCTAAGGTCCATCCCCCGTTCAAAAACACCTGTTTGACATACACTGTGTTTGAATTGCATTTGCCGTTGTTTTAATATATCATAGCAAGACTGTATCTGAAGTAATAACTAATGAAACACAAAAGAGAATCTGCCTCTCATGTTAATGAGTTTATGCATCTTCACAGCCAAACAAATAGGGAAACAATTTCATAGAAAAAAAGCTGAAAATCGGAGAAAGTCTTTAGCCTATACACGGAGGGAACACTTTACACCCTTAACAACCACCTCACTTATCTTTGGCATATAACCATCATCTCTAGAACCAAATCCAGCGTCAAACTTCTCCTTTAAAGCTCGTAATTAAGTGGCATCTAAATTCAGTGGATGCAATGCTCAAAAGTCAAAACTGAATTGCAAGGAATGTTTTAAAATAGTCAACTCATTTAGCATAACCTGAAGTCTAAAATACTGCGCAGCTTAAAAAAACTCTCAAAACTCTACAAAACTTCTCCAATTACATGACACAAGGTTCTACTCTATCTCCGCTACTTCAACTCAACATATCACCTACGTAATGAACTCCACTGCCATCATGAAAAATAGAAGTATAGATCCCGATGATAAAAAAACAAAGGTCAATGCTCAACAAGTATTCCAGTCAATAGTTGATATCCCAGCCGAAAGTCCAGCAAAGCCATACCTTCAGCAAGCGTCTGCAACCGCGGCAACCCGGCCGGAATCCCGCTAACGGAAAGCACGGGATCATTCTGCCCCTCCTCCGCCACTTCTTCGGCACTTTTAATGTTGCGATGAATAGTCCTTACGTCAGGCAACGATGACGACACCCGACGGTAACTGGTCATACTCTTTGTCCTTGCTTCTCCGCTGCCTCCACCAGCATTGGTACGCCGCTTATCGGTGACTCGACTGGAAAGCCGTGGTGATAATACCTCGCCATCTACGTCATCCTTGTCCTTCTGGCGGTCTCGCTCCATGGCCTTGACCAACTCGAGCCACTCGTTGACCGTCTTCCGCTGCATGAATAATGCGGAGACTGCGACAACGGAGGCTCCGACTAGTGCCGCCAAGGCGAGATGAAGAGCATATGCATCCATCGCCGGCGAGCAATATTCGGAAAGCTTCTCCGAATTGCTCTAGTTAATTTAAATTTTCAAGATGTAAGCAACACGATTTCGATTAAACCCTAGGGGAGAGAAAGTGTAGGAGAGTATTTGTGATTGGGCAAGGCTTTCTCGATCCCCGAGCACTAGAGGAGGCTCTTGTGCAGGGTGAGCTGTTTGTAATTGTCTATGGAAGGGGAGAAGGG
Organism: Fagopyrum esculentum; assembly: GCA_033239045.1. Taxonomy (NCBI): domain Eukaryota; kingdom Viridiplantae; phylum Streptophyta; class Magnoliopsida; order Caryophyllales; family Polygonaceae; genus Fagopyrum; species Fagopyrum esculentum. The sequence continues at coordinate 20,853 of BSUD01000196.1, forward strand.
TGGTATTTATATATTAGAAAGAATTGTTGGGCGGTTGGGCCTTTTATTTTTAGGGCGTCGATAGTGGAGAATGACGGAAGACGGCATGTCACCGAAGGATGAACGCTTTTAACCTATTTTGTAACAAGGTCCTTCGTCGGACCCAAATAAATTTGATACTTGCATCCATAAATTTTTAACCGAAAAAAATGTCAAAAAAAATTAAAACACATAGGGTAGGAAAGGTTTATCTTGATTAAAAAGCAAAATTTTCTCGCACATAGGGTAGGAAAGGTTTAACTTCGATTAAATAAAAAAATCTATATATACTACTAAAATAGAACCTTTTTCGTCTACATGTCATCACCTTAACCATGCCACCTAGTACTTCTTGTCAAATATTTACAATTTTGCCACATTATAATTACTATTATGCCATTATTCAATAAATATTTTAAGTCAAAATTAAAATATTTTCCATCTCATTATGTCAATTCAACAAAAATAGTTTTATGTTATCATTTTCAATATCTTATTGTTATAAAAATAATTTTAAAAAAAATATCATATCACCTAACCGAGTTTAGAGATTTCAATGGATTTTGTTTGGATTCTAAATTTTACAAAATAAATCTGAACTAACATTTAAATCTTATTGGTTACAATATGAGATATAACAATGTTTATTATTTAAAAAATTTGTATTATCGTTAATAAAGATTTTAATAATCGTTTTATTAAATCAATTGTTTCTAAAAAAAATAATCGATTTTAAAAAACAATTTTTTTTAACAAAAACTTTAATCTTTTAGTTATATGTAATAATATTTAAAAAAAATTAGAAATTTGTTACATAATTTTTTTTATTTAACACTTTGGCAATTATTATAAATTTAATAATTTATTTTTTGTTACATGATCTCATCAGATTGATATTAATATATTTTCTTAACATTTAGCGCTTTTTTAAAAAAAAAAATTGTAAATTGTTTAGATAATAAATTTTCAATTTTTTTCGCGCACAAGGTGCGGGCATTAGACTATTTATTAATAAAATTGGCCTCTCGCACGTCCAAATTCTAAAAAAAAAAAAATTAAGTCTCTCGCACATAGTATGCGAGAGGCCAAATAATAATAAAATGTGGGTGTTGGTATCAATGTAAATGAGTGTCACTATCATCTCTTTTTATAAACTACTTCACCGGTATTTATAATAGGAAAAAGAAACTTAAAATAATATCAATTATCAACATCCAACCCATAATAATACCAACTTTTAAAATTACCGACAATGATACAAACTATAGATTTATGAGAAAAATGAACATGTAGGCAGTTAATGAATCAATGTAGAAACAATAGGCAATTGTGTATCTACTATCTACGAAGGATAATGAAGATAAACTAAGTCGCTTCAGATTTTATAAAAAAAGATATATTAAAAAAAAGGAGATTATGAAAATTAGAAGTTTTTCTCTCTCCTATAAATATAAATTAAAGGATTTTTCTCTCTCCTATTATTATATTCTTAATTTTGTTAATTAGGGTAATAAATTATTCTTCTCTCCTCTTAATTATATTTAATTTTGATGATGCACAATATTAATACACAATTTAAATTACACAATATTAATACATAATTTCAATTGCACAATGTTCATACACAATTTCAATTATACAATTTCATTTGTTGTATCAATTTACGTAGTTAACACATTCGGTCGTTTTTTAATCACGTTTGTTTATATCATGTACACAAGTTTGTCATTTACACGTGATTTGGTTACACAAGTTTTTCATTAACACTAGGTTTGGTTACTCAAGTCCGTCATTTACACAAGTTTTGGTTACACAAGTCCGTCATTTACACAACACCGTCATTTACACAAGACCGTCATTTATACAAGATCGTCATTTACACAAGTCCGTCATTTACACAAGTCCGTCATTTACACAAGTCCGTCATTTACACAAGTCCGTCATTTACACAAGTCCGTCATTTACACAAGTTTGTCATCAAAGTCTCTAATCAAAGCCTTGAACAAATGGGCTCCCAACGAGATAGAGTTGTAGGTGATTCCGACGGATTTACACAAGTTTGTCATCAAAGTCTCTAATCAAAGCCTTGAACAAATGGGCTCCCAACGAGATAGAGTTGTAGGTGATTCCGACGGTTATAGGCGATGGTTGCGGCGTTTGCGGCGGTTCCAGCGAGGGTTTTCAAAGTCGTCTTCTCAAACGGTTGTGGACTCGCACTTCAAGTAGACCCTCGCATATCCTCACAACCTTCAACAATGGCGGGGTTGGGTGGTCCTTAAAAGAGAAACCTTATCAGATATGCATTCACTTGACGACACACGAAAGACGAACCCCACACATAAACGAAAAGAGAAGAAGCGCAAAATCAAAAGAGAAACGTTACTAGAGATGCGCTCAATTGAAGCCTTGCAGCCGCCTTCATCAATGGTGGTCTTGCCATGCACGCACTTTTCTTCGATCTAGTTGTCTTCTCCGACCAGACGGTTTCATGCGGTTTCGAGCGGTTTATTCCAATCGAGAAATATACGGCTTTTTAGCGAGACGACCGACTACTAAAAACCCTAACTGGGCGATTGTGGTGATTTTATAGGGGTTACCAAAATTTTGTTAACCGGTTTCCTTATTTTTAACACAATTAATATATTCTAATATTTAATTATATCTCCTTAAAATCGGTAATTGCGTAGTAAAGGTAATCTTAATATCTAACTTACCTTTTAGCAATTGATATATTCTAATAATTAATTATCTTTCCTTAAAATCAGTAATTGTCTAATAAATATCATCTTAATATCTAATTTACCTTTTAGCATAGTTAATATATTCTAATAATTAACTATCTATCCTTAAAATCGGTAACTGTCTAATAAAGATCATCTCAATATCTAATTTACTTTTTAGCATAATTAATATATTATAATAATTAATTACTCTCCTTAAAATCGGTAACTACCTAATAAAGATCATCTTAATAACTAATTTACCTTTTCAGGCGAGAATCCCGATTCCGGTGATGATGTGGCAGTCAATTTGTTCAAGTCATCACATAAAGTATGATTAAGTGGATCTGATGTGAAATTATTTATAAAAAAAAATGCTTTTATAGAATAAAAGTTTAAGCAAGACCTATATACTTAAAAGCCCAATCAAGATAAAAAAAAATTAACACATTCTATCTAACTAAGTTGATTTGGTTTTGGTGAGTTGACTAACTAGACTTTTTTGCCTATTGTAGTGTCGAGTAAGCTTTTAGCTTATTATGTGACAAATTAGGCCCCTCTTATACCAGTTTGTACTAATTGAACTTAGTGTATTCTCTTGTTGATACACGGTATTAATGCACAATGTTAATACACAATTTTAATACGCAATTTCAATTACACAATGTTAATACATAATTTAAATTACACACTCCTAATAGACAATTTCATTTACATTGTAATTTTATGTAGTTATCAAACTCGGTCATTTTTCAATTACACAAGTTCCGTTGTTTACATATAGTTGAGTTACACAATCTCAAATGAGTTACACAATCCCAAAAGTCCGTCATTTATACAAGTCCGTCATTTACATAAGATTTGATTACACAAGTTCAAGCTCATTGAGTTACACAAGCCCAATTATAACTATAAAAAATGTAGGCAATATCCTGTACTAATAAACTTGGGTCAAATTCAGTAATTAAATAAATTGGGCTATTTGTGAACTTTCAAAACTTTGGGTCTTTCCTGCAATTAAAAAACACGGTCATTTTCTGTAATTATTCATTTAGGGCAAATTTGCAATTTTAAACAATTTGGCCCAATCTCGTACTATAAAAGATAGGGTTCTTTGTTGTAAATTACCTAAATTAAACAAATCCTAATCGGTGAAGGAGAAGTGATGGCAGCGGCAAGCACACCTTTTTGAATCCAACATGGCATTTTTCATCAATTACCTAAATTAAACAAATCATACATTTCGGTACGACGAAGAGACATGTATAATAGGCGAACTGGTGCGAGCAGGACTGCACCTTTATGCAACACAAAATTGTTCAGTGGCTTGCTCGTTAGTACTAGTGCTGGAGTTCTTCGATTTCTTCATATCTGCGAGCAGGCATGTACTAGATCCATATTTAACTAGCAAACCACCGCCGACGTATACGCAGAAATCGAAGAAATCCATATTTGGCAAGTACGATCGATTTCTTCGGCGCATGTATTGGTGCCGGAATTCTGATGTTCATCGAATGTTTTCTCTCGTTAAATATGGATCCAATATCAGTTTCCACTATATCTAATGCCAAATATGGATCTTTGTTGTTCCAAAACACAAAAACTTTCCGTCGTTTGACCGGAACACCTTCAAAAAATCAACCGGTATTGAGTAGTATAGCAAGAGACTAATTAACAAAGAACCAATATATGTTTCCACTAGATCTACCGGTGTTTAGTGAGAGAATAATAAAAAGAGAGTCAAAAGGGAAATCAATAGTTTTTTGACGAACAAAGAAGAATCATGTACTGGAGAAGCAAACTGTCCAGATCCACCTACATCACTGCTAAGATCCGCCGCCACTGTTGTCGTTGCTTGCCGCAACACTACTACACGTGACTGGAAAGAAGGCTTCGAAGCTGCTAGAAGCAAACTGTCGGGGATGAAGGTTGAAGAAGATCACCAACTTTTGGAACAACTACGAGAAACCCTAACTGCTTCAGACGTGGGATCTGTGGATGATTTTATAGGGTTTACATTTTAAGGTTTCCTCTTATGCCCCTTAATTAATTATTTTTAGAATTAAAATTTAGGCAAAAAATAGAATGGTGTATTATTTATCAACGATACAAAAAAGGCCTATTACACCAATCTTCTCATATTATTTTGTAACCGATTAGGATATAATAAGACAAAATATAAGGACAAATCCGGCATTATATGTTTTAATTTGAGAAAATTTAGTCATTAAGGCAATTTTGGTTTATTAGATACTAACTAGGCCCCTAGAAAATTATCACTAAAAAAAGATAAATAAAAGAGACCAAGCATAATTACAGGAGGTGGTTTGAGCAATTACAATAATTTCATTTATTAAAAGTTTTCTTTAATTAAAATAGTGGTTATTGGAAAATGGAAACCGTAAAGTAAGAAGATTCTACAAATCTTCACCCCATCGTATCAACTGCAACTTCGTCCCGATAAATCAGAAGGTAGGTTTCGTGCTTTTCTATTCTGTCAACCCAGAATCGCCTAATTGCCATTGTCGTCCATTCCGAGCTTTGCAATAACTTCGTCTGCCATTTTCGCAACTGTAAACATACTTGTAACATATATGTATATATCATACATAAAATTCAGATACACATGGCATAAAAGACATACGGACATTTATGTAAACATTATGTACACAATTACACATCGATCGTACATACACAATATGTACTATTACACACGACGAAGATGTACATTAATGCACTTAATATATACACAATTACACACACATAATATGTAACAGATATGTATATATCATACATTGGGTTCAAAACACATACATACATTACTGTACCTAAAATGTGTACACAAGTTATCTTCGTCACCATAATATCGCCAATCTAGACAATCGTCATTTATCCAGAAAATGGCATACATCATGATTCAAGATTACAACAACATAGTTACACAATTTCAACAACAGAATTACTATTTTCATCATATATGTACACTAACAAGTCAAAAGAAACACAAAATAACAGCATAAGTTTCGTCCTCCATTAAAGCATCAAAAAGCTTCGAAACACCATAAATTTGACTTTCACCTTACCGATTTATGATAGATGATGCTACTAAAACCAAACAACCGATGCAGTGTATTTCTCCAATTGCCAAAACGTGAACGCAGGCAATTGCCCAAACCTGAACGCATAAAAACGCATAAAAACCCATAAACCTCCATCTTTTGTTTTTGTTGAAAATGGTGAACCTTATATCGTAAAAAATAGAAAATAATGTGAGAAGATCGTGGTTGTTAATGCTTCCTAGACAATTATTATCTTTAATTAGCATAATTAATTTTGGAAATAAATATTTTTTAATTGGAGAGAGAAAGATCATGGGATCTCTATTTTGTTAATTATTAAATCTTTTCTTTACATATTCAAAGGGCCTATTTTGTTAATTAAAACACAAAACTACCTACTTTGTACACAATTATGCAAGAAGTGCCTACTTAACCATTTTACCCTTTTAATTTTCTATTCACCTACTAAGTTATAGGACATAGATATCTACTACATAATAATTATGAATGAGTGCAATCGTCCCACTATGTACTAGTATGATTCGACTCAAACTTATGTCATGGCATGCTTCATGAATTGCTTTGTACCGGCGGTATTTTGTGTACCTTGGGGAACTCACGAGCTCACTCTAATGTCGTGATTGACCATAAGTCATCAATTCAACGACAAACACTATTCCCTTTTTCCTATATCTTCGATCTCGTTTCCGCACTAATCTTTCTATCTGGAATATTTCATTTGATCTCAACAAGTCGTTTTGCGATCAAAGGGGTGACAACAATGTGGTTCCATGTGCTTAATCAGTTGACAACTCCACAATATAAAATGCAATCATAGTTATACGGGAGATAACTTCATCCGATTGTCATGTGCTTAAATTGATCATTTTTCCTAGGAGTCGAGCAACAACATGGTTATATAAATGTGAACCTTATTCTATCATTTCTTAGTCGGTAAGACTTTTCTTTTGAAGTTGTTTCTTGAGTGTGGTCTGAATGATTGTTTTGGATGAGGCCGTAGTCACGCGTTTTTCGTGGATAAAGGTTGTGTTTGAGATCTCCGGATACCTTTCGTACAAGTGTGAGAACACCGTGTGATCCACATTTTCTTAGGTGTCACTTTTCCGTGTAGAGGGTTATCAACATGCTCCCGACAAAAGCCATTGAACATCCATCATGTGTTATCTCCATGTTCCGTTACTCTTAAGCGTTTCTCGCTTGGGATTTTTTTTTAAAAAAAAAACTTTTTAGTGATTTTTCTTGTTCTTTTTTTTTTAACTACGGTTAGCCCGTTTGCCGATTTTCCGATCTCTCGATATGCCAATTTTTTTTGATATTGTAGAATCTTTTTCCATTTATCAACACATATAACCAAAAGAGGAAAAAAATGAGGGTTGATTTCCTAAATAAAACCATAAAAATGACCGTTTAAAATTTCAGCTTAATTTATAAACTTGTAAAAATAATTAGTTTAAGATTATACCCTAATTTATATAAAGTTAAAAAAATATACAAAAGAAATTGCTATCTGAAAGAAATACATAGGAACAAATTTCATTAGCTCCATATATTATATTTCTCATATAACAATATAAAGAGGATGGCTTATTGGGGAAGTAAGCTTATTTTGTCTTTAGGGTGACAGGTAAGTCATTTGATAATCTAGCTAATAAAGCATGTCTTTTTATTATCCGATTTTAATTACTCGATTTTAATTACCCGAAGATTACATATACCGCAACGTGCTCCGCTCCGTAATCGTTGATAACATAAATTATGAAATTAGATTAGACTTGCATTTAGGTAGACTTTCCATTTGTTTTGCATGCATTGACATAATTCGTGACATTTATGCTTGACTTTGCATATTATGCTAGAAAAGATGTCTATACGGACTTTTGTCTCATTTTCAAGCATTTCAGCAAACTTTGGAGCAGATTGACACATATGAGGATTGAATCTCGAGGCGACACGTAATCGAGTCCCAGAGGAAGCAAGGAAATCCACCTAAGGAGCGAGAGTTGGAGCAAAGGAGGATGACCCATGACATATCGGGTGTCTAGTATTGATCTCGGGCGAGATTTTATACTTTTGCACTACCCGAGATTTATGTGGAACTGAAGACAAACTTGTAAAAATCTCGATCCCGACATGTGAAGGATCTCGGCCGAGATTTTCGTTCAAATCGACTGAGATTCCTCGTCTGGACAACCCATGACGTATTGCAAGTTAAGACCGACAATGTAACTTCCAAATTGGGGGGTGGCACGAGTGAGCTGACAGCTAACCCCCAAGGAATCCTCATTTCATCCAAAGGAGGCCACATTCTAGAAGAAAAAATATAAAGACTTTGGAAAGAGTGTTTTTGGAGAGAAAGAATACTTAGGGTTTGCATTTTCGGAATTGGACTAAAGAATGCATTGTTATTGTGTCTGTAATACATTTCTATTAACGTTTTAATAAAATCCTTGTTGAGTATTTCTTTCTTTCCTTTACCTTTATTTCTATGGAATATTTGAGTTTGTGTTTGATTATATTTGACATAGAAACACATGTTGTAGGCTAAATATGTGCGATTCTAGGGTGATAAGTTGTTGGTTGTGGTTTGGATGATGATAGTTTGGACTTGAATGTTGTGTTTATGACGTTTTGGTTGGCATTTCTCTTGCTCTTAAGAATCTCGGTCTGTTCTTCATGACTCTCGGCCGGGATTAGGTATGAACAACCCGATATTTCTTATGTTGATCCGTAGTTGACGAATCTGTATGTTAGGGTGTTAGATTGTTCAAATCCTAGTCTTTGTTGAGTGAATCATAATCTTAGATTCCTCTAAGGTTAGAAAACTAGGTTAGGGATGAGACTTACCCGGTAGTTCCCTTGCTTAGGTACAAATGATCATAAATTCTAGGTAGTTGAGGCTTCAAAACCCTCTATTGAATTGAGTGTGTTAGATTGCCTGCTTGAGTTGAGCTTAACCTAGACTTACCCGGTGATGGTTAGTTAAATCCCTTAGGTAGAGTGATGGTTTTAGCATAAGTCCTATCCTTAGTGCCTTGAGACGTACCCGGTAATAGGTGATTGGGAGATGGATAACGGAATGCGAGACCTTCCCCGTGATCATTATCATAAGAGAAACACCAATTCCCCTCTTAGCAATCCCAACCTTGTCATAGTTTGTAGAAGTCTTGAATCCTTAGCCACAACCAAAGACCTTGAGTCCTATAATCCGCATTTTCTCTTATCTTATATCATATCTTGATTGTGTTTGGTTGTGTTTTATTTTGTTGAATTCAAAACTGATCTTTGATCACCAAAACTCATCAAAACATATGGTTTTCATTTTCTTACCATCTTTCTCTTTTTGTAGTCCATGTTCATACTATCTTTGATCATCGCACATATTGATTTTGCTTTAATATTTGTGTTCGACCTTGGAGTATTTGCCTTTCTACCGAACGATCCATACACTGTGGGTTTGCTTAGTAGGTTTAGGTTATTATTGCAAGTACTTTCAAATTTATTAAAAAATAAAATCCTTAGTTAGAATTTATTAAAATATCAAATCCTTAGTTGAAATATTTAAAATCAAATCCTTATTAAAAATCAAATCCTTAGTTAAAATCAAATCCTTTGATTACCAAAACTCATGAAAACATGTGGTTCTTGTATATCTAACATCTATAGGTGAATAATTTGGGATACAATAAAGTTTTTCAAAACAACTCACATGACACCATTTTGAGCACTTTCAAATTTATTAAAAATCAAATCCTTAGTTGAAAAAAGAAACTAAAATTGACGATCAAGATTATGATAGCTAGAAAACAAGTAAGGCCAACTAGCAATTACAAAAAGATCAACTGAGAAAAATCAAGATTAACAATTTTTTAAATTGGTTTTTTAATGGGTTACAACTTTATTCTAGAGGCAATACGTTCCCTATATGAGCCTCTTCAAACGGGGCTTATTGCCATTGATTCGATAATCTCTATAGGTCGTAGACAATGAGAATTAATTATTGGAGACAGACGTACTGATAAAACAGCAGTAGCCACATATACTATTCTCAATCAAGTATCTTGGCCCTTAATGACCAAATCGATGTAAATATTAGGTAGTTTGCCTATGTAAATGCTACATCTAGTATTGGACCAATGTATTGGGCGACACATCCCAAGTTTCTTTTTTCAAGTGTGGAAACTCCAAGACTAGGGAAAATGGTTTATCTATGGGCAGTGAAATGACTTTCCACGCCAAAATGATGGATAATAGGGGTAGGGATGGGTATGGGTAATGGAAGGTAGTGAGCTTTATTGAGTCCCGGGGTCGCTCGACTTATTGTTGATGATCATAATTGGCCGAAGACCAAGAATGAAATTGATGTGGGGATAAACCGCAGTTCCCGATCTAGATTGAAAGTCTTTAACTGGAATAAAAATCGGGTTGTTCTATAGAAAAATCAGCCGATTTATCTCAAGAACAGGTCGATTTTTCGATGAACTCAAGACACGGATTAGTGAATGATATGGAAAGATAAGAAGATGATTATGGAATGATAAATGGAAGATATGAACCGAGATATTTCCGCAAAAGAACCTTGACCAATGATGTGTCAAAACCCTTAAACGAGAAGATCACCTTAAACCGCACTTCTTTAACCTTACAGAAGCCTTATAAGTAAGGCAAGCACAAGGAGGGACTAGGATCGATCAGGAGCACCGACCTTCAACAAGATTAACACACACAAGCACAATCTAGCAAGAACGTCACCTTAACCCGCACTTCTTTAACCTTACACAAGCCTTCTAAGTAAGGCAAGCACAAGGAGGGACTAGGATCGATCAAGAGCACCGCCCTTCAACAAGATTAACACACAAGCACAATCTAGCAAGAACGTCACAACAATTCAACCAAAACTCTCCTTTAATTGAATAACAATGAATAAAATACGAACTCCGTAAGTGAAGCCGTAAGTCACACAATATGTGGAAAAATTTTCAAATCTAATCTACCAAACAGTCTCCCCCTCTAAAGCTATTTATAGGGAAGATTAAACCCACTAAAACTAGGAAAAACTAAAAAGATATGATTTATAAAATATATCTTGTGAAAGATAATCTTGAAAAGATATCTTAAAAAGATATAAAATATAAAATCTAAAAAAGATATAATCTAAATAATTCCCTAAGATAGTCTGAGACATATTAAGGAATTATACAAGATATATTTGTCAAAAAGATAGAAGATCATGCCGGACCATTTGCAACTCTCGTTCCAAATGAAAGAAAATGACCACGAAAATCAATCGATTTTCCTGAAAATCGGTCGATTTCTTGGGAAAATCGGTCGATATTTCTCTTTGGAACTCGCCTTTGCTCTTATCCTTCTTCCTTGCTTGATGGATCTTCTTGGTCGTGGTTTGACTCTTCTACAACAGCTAGCAATGTCACTAAGGAACCCTTGAGAGTGATGAGAGTTTCCTTGAGGATAAATGTCATGAGAAGATCCGTAACTTCATCTTGGATTGCCTTAGCTCTTGACCGTGTGATCGCTCCATCCATACTCGAATCTGAAGAAGGTGAAAGTGAAGGAGTTGTTGGCTTCTCCTTAATGCCTTAGCCTTTGAACGTGTAACTGGTCCTTGTATTGGAGATGGTCCCACATCAGAAATCTTATTGCAAGTGTCCGTATTCGTGTTATCCATCGGAACCATATCACATCCCGGATCTGATGAAATAGGATGAATGCAAAAAGAACTAACCTTAATTTATTGAAGAAACTGAAAACCGAAGGCGACAACGTTTGTGTTATATGGACTCTCCAAGACTTTTTGAGTTGTGCTTGGGAGACCAAAAAGTTCATTTTTTTACTCAATGACGGATCTTCGTTTCTTGGACGAAGTTGACAACACACGGCTACAAAAAAATAAATTGTGTGCCTGACCGTTTGACCTAATCGAGACACTCAATTCTACCCAATTATATATAGCGACCATGAATTATGCAATCTCATCTACATTTTTGCTTTAAACTTTACCCCTCCACCTAAATGAACAAACATAACTGCTCTCCATGGCTAAAAATACTTTTTTAAAAGGTTAGATTTTCAAATAAAATTTATAAATAATTTTCCTACTATTTTCTCAATAAATATATAGGTCGATCTCTCCTAAAGAATATTTCTTTTCCCAAATAAGGCAATTTCATTTAATTTAGAATAATATTTTATGGTACGCCACTTTTTAAAAATAAATGATAAAATTAAATTTAGAAGAAAAATCAGTATTGATATTTGACACATTTTGTTTGTACACAATGTCGAAAGTACAGGCAATGCGGTGAGCCACTATATAAAGCATTTGAGGCCAACACTTCGCCGTCTAATTCACCTCAAAACCCTTCTCTATCTCCCCACTGATAAACCCTAGTTTCCATTGCAGCTTCCTTGCTCCCGTTCCAGATCCCGCATTCACTCGTAACATCGTTTTCTCTTTAATTTCAAATTTGCCCTAAATTGATTCATCTATCTGTTTGAAATCTTCTTCTTTGTGCTGTTTCGGCCTATAAGACTTGCGCTTTTTATTTATTGTTTGGTAGAGAAGACGAAGATGTCGGACGACGAGAGGGAGGAGAAGGAGTTGGATCTTACCTCTCCTGATGTCGTTACCAAGTACAAGAGCGCTGCTGAAATTTTGAACAGTTAAAGCTTCTATTCTGAATCTATCGTGTTCTTTGACATTTCTAATTGTTTCCTTTCAATATTTAAACGGATTTGAATCTCAAACTTCCTGCAGAGGCTTTGCAGCTTGTTGTCTTAGAATGTAAGCCCAAGGTCAAAATCGTCGACCTATGCGAGAAAGGAGACTCTTTTATCACAGAGTGAGTGCTTTCTAATGGAAGAAGTTGTTTTTAGCTTTTCCTGTTTTGTGGGTGTTCCCTGCAGTATGTTATAAACTTATAATTAACACGTTTATTTTCGATTCGTTATGATGCAGTCAATTGTTTGAGTTTTTTCTTTTAAGAAATCGGGGAATGAGATTTTGTACCGGTTTTTAGCTGTAATTGTGAAGTGATTTAAGAAATGACTGGTTTGCTTTGTGAGCATTCCCGTCCTTTTTTTAAATAATTCAATAGTGTGAATTGTAGCTTAAATTTGTTCGATAGCAAATTTTCCCCCATTATTGCAAAACTGGTACCAGCTAAGGTAGTTGTATAGCTCACTTAATTTGCGATTTTAGGTCCTCAATATGTTGTTTCTGAATGGTCTAGTGATGCTTGTTTTGGGTTGTTGTAATAAATACAGACAAGCTGGAAATATGTACAAGAATGTGAAGAAGAAGATTGAGAGAGGGGTTGCCTTCCCTACGTGTGTTTCCGTAAACAACACCGTTTGCCATTTTTCACCACTTGCAAGTGATGAGACTGTGCTAGAAGAAGGCGATATTGTGAAAATGTAAGCTTCTCTGGAGTTTTTGACTGTCTATATATTGTCAATACATGTAGAATTGGTCTAAGAACTAACATCATATGTTTGATCTCTGCAGCGATATGGGGTGCCATATTGACGGATTTATTGCTGTTGTTGCACATACCCATGTAATTCAAGGAGGACCCTTAACTGGTAAGAAAGCTGATGTTATTGCAGCTGCCAACACTGCTGCAGAAGTTGCTCTCAGGCTCGTGAGGCCGGGGAAGAAGGTATTTATCTTAATATGTTTTTTACCACCCATTATTTTCTTCAGCTTCATTTTTGTGAAGTTACTACTGTTGATAACTACTTAGTGTTGGTATAAGGGATTTGCTTTCGTTGATGAACAAAATATGATACAAAAAAATATATACGAGTCATATTTTGGTATTTCTTTCTGATAAATTTCAACAATCAAAATACGTTTCAAAATATCGAATGAATTTAGGATAAAACATTTTTTTGTCGTGGTCTAGTGATGCTATTTTCAGGTCCATATTATGATAAGGTTTTGGGTTTTCAATATTCTGTAGGAATTAGTTTTGTTGTCATTATCCTTCTAGATATGTAGTTTGTTATACCCACGGTACCTGTATAACAGCAAATTCGGCCATGATCAAGGTGGACAGTTTTTAGGAACTTCATAAGCATGTTTGGTGCTGGAAATGAAGGCCTGAAATAACATATAACGTAGAAAAAAGTCATATAAGTTTTTTTGTATGTTTCAAATAGACACTTGTGGCATTTTATTAATTTTAACAATAAAGCTAACATTGGTTTGACGCCTTATTTTTCAACAATAAGACCCTGTTATTTGAGTAGAGCAAAACTAAATCTGGCACCGATGACTGGTTTGATAGCTTTTTTTTTGTTTCCTGAAGTTGACACGAACAATCAAGTTGGCGTACTTGTATGTGTTTCCTGTTGTCCAATATGGTTCTACGACTTGTTTTTTTTTTTGTCTACTTGCTTTAACCAGACAAAGTACTCTTTTGGTTTTGTATGAAGCTGTGTACTCGCTTACTTTACAGTTATAAAAAGTCATCGAGTCTCTTATATTTTCCTTGGTTGGAGTTTGACTGGATGTCTAGTTTTTCTTTCTTTATGTATGATATCTGCATCCTTAATGCACTGAAAATTGTTAGTGGTGTACTGGTGTGTGTTCGATGAATCCCAATTATGGCAACTTTGTCCAGGAGATCAAGGATTTCTGTACTTGTTTATTCATTTCCCTGTTGGCGGTTGCACATACAAGCTTTGCAAATATTTTGAACTTGTGGTCTGTTCAATTCAATATATTTTGTTCAAGTTGTCATCACTCCCCTCATACCACTGTCCTTTATCTTGACGAAACAGCATGAAGTTGCCTTGACGTTTTAATTATGCTTTTGTTTCTCTACTGTATATTGTGCATTTTTGTAAATAGTATTTTACAGCAAATGTCGAATATTTTAGAATCACCCTTGCTCTATCATGCTTCTGTCATCTTCTGTATGCAGTATGTATGACATGCAAATGTATTTCCGAAGTTATTTATTTTTCAGAGATAGAACTGTTATGTTTTTCAAGTTGGTTCTTGGATGCACTTTTGCATTAATGGATGAATAATGATATGACAACTCTTGCTTGTTTACTCAAAACTAGTGTCCTAATTGGTGACAGAATAAAGATGTAACTGAAGCAGTCCAGAAGGTTGCTGCTGCTTATGACTGCAAAATTGTTGAAGGTGTTCTCAGTCACCAATTAAAGCAATTTGTGATTGATGGGAACAAGGTTGTATTGAGTGTTGCCAACCCTGAAACTAGAGTTGATGATGCTGAATTTGAGGAGAATGAAGTCTATGCAATAGATATTGTGACGAGCACTGGTGAAGGAAAGGTAATGACACGGGACTTGTTTTTCTTACCGGCTTCTGAGTATCACTTAATTTTTTATGTTTTGAAATTGATATTGTACGAAGCTAAACTTCATGTCTCTCTACTTCATCCTTGCATATCTTGCATTTGTTTTTCAGCCTAAGCTTTTGGATGAGAAGCAAACTACTATTTACAAAAGGGCTGTGGAAAGGAATTATCATTTGAAGATGAAAGCATCTAGGTTCATTTTCAGTGAAATTAATCAAAAATTCCCAATCATGCCATTCACAGCAAGGCAAGTGCAGTTTTGCATTAGATTATCCTGTTAACTACAATATCACTGTTATTTCTCACGTGTGCTTAAATTACTTAACAATAGGGCATTGGAAGAAAAGCGTGCTCGTCTTGGTCTGGTAGAATGTGTCAATCACGACCTTCTGCAGCCATATCCCGTTCTGCATGAAAAGCCTGGTAAGAGGAGTACTTCATCTGGCTTTTTGACGATTATCAGATATACACTAGAGTTTGAAGAACAAAATAGTACTTGATTTTGAAGAACAACGTAGTACTTGACGTGCTTCTAACTGCGCAGGAGATTTTGTCGCTCATATAAAATTCACGGTGCTTCTCATGCCTAATGGATCGGACCGTGTCACTGCTCATCCACTGCAAGAGCTACAACCTACAAAGACTATCGAGGATCCAGAAATCAAGGCATGGTTAGCTTTAGGCACAAAGACAAAGAAGAAAGGTGGTGGAAAGAAGAAGAAAGGTATGCTGTGGCAGTAACTCAAATGATACATGATTCATTTGCGCTTCCATTTTCCTCACCATATCGACACAACCTATTACTAACTTGCGACTCTGGTGGTTTTTGCAGGCAAGAAGGGTGAGAAAGCAGACGAATCTGCAGAGGCCGAGCCAATGGATACTGCGAATGGTGCAACAGCTTAATCTTAAGATAGAACAGTCACCAAAACAGAACAGAACATGCTTGCTGAAATTTTCACCCATCAACAATCACATTTCCCCCTTTGTCTCTTTGGTAGCTGTTGAGTAAATTTGGAAGGTGTTACATCAGATGTTGATCCTTGTCTGTTTTTGTTTTTATGAGATAAACTTAATGTTTGCCCATTATATTTTGGGTTATTGAGGCTGCCTTTCAGAAAGATTGTATTTGCTGGCTTGCTGCATAAACCATCACAATCAGTTAAAATTTGCAAGGCAAATGAAATTAGGAAATGTGCGTTTGCTGATTTTGCACGAACTTGTCTCACCCCATTTAATCATAAATGAAGGACCAAAACAATCATTATAAAAATAGAAACAAATTTGTATAATCGAGCAATCTGTAGATTTGTATAATCTCTTGCAAAGAAATCATTGTAATCCTACTGAAATAAGCTCATAGGCAGTTACTCTTTAGGGCACTCCCTGGATAAGGGTGACATATGGGACTGAAACCATTAGTTTAATGTAGCTTGTAGCTTAATTTATTGAATTGTTTATTGAAGCTGATTGAGTAATTACACATAGGGAAAATAACCAAAAATAATATGAACTATCAACTTTTAACCAAAAATAATCCGAACTATCAAAATTACCATTTCATATACAAACTATACACTAATTTACCAAAATTAATCCAACTATCAAAACCACCGTTTCTTACACAAACTATACACTAATTCATCAAAAATAATCCGAACTATTAAATAGATAGTTTTTCATTAATAACTCATCAAGTAAGTATTTCTTCATGCAAAAATATTTTAATATAAAACTTTAAATTAGTATAAAATTGATAAAAACTAAAAACTTTTGTAGAAAATTGTATTTGAACACTAGAGAAACAAAAAATAGTTTCTCGTGAATATGTCATCAAGCAAAATATTTATTTATTGGGGAAGAAAATAATATCTTTGATTAATGAAGTGATCTTTTGCATCAAATTTGTTTATTTGATGACCAATTCATCGGAAACTAATATGAGCTTTTTAGTAAATATTATTTTCTCAAAATTGTTTTTTATTTTCCAAC
>BSUD01000196.1:38086-73374 GCA_033239045.1 Fagopyrum esculentum
TTTCGGAAAAACTTTTATTTGTTTCTCTAGTGTAAAATATAACTTTCTATAAATGTTTTTAGTTTTTATCATTTTTATAATGATTTCAAACTTTAAAACAAAGTGTTTTTGATGAATATATATTTACATAATGAGTAGTTAATGGAAAATTGTTTATTAGATAGTTCGGATATTTTTGGCAAAGTAGGGTATATAATGTATCAAAAATGGTGGTTTTGATAGTTCAGAATATTTTTGGTAAATTAGCGTATAGTTTGTATATGAAATAGTGATTTTGATACTTCGGATTATTTTTGGTTAAAAGTTGATAGTTCAGATTATTTTTGGTTATTTCGCCTTACAAATAAGTAGCTGATAAGAAAAGCTTAGTTGGTTTTTTGATAAGATTGTTGGGTGCGATCTTATCGATTATATAAATGTAAAATTACGAAAAGGGCGTTATCCTTATTATAACTCAATTTTAAGGCCCGTTTGGTTTTAACTCCGAAATCGGAAACGAAATGGAAACGAATCTAGTCCATACGTATGCCCTTGTTCATGAAAGTTTTTGGAATCATTCCTTATGGTTTGAATTATGGTTTGAAGTGATTGGAGTAGAGTTTGATTACTTTTGATACCCTATAGGGTAACAAAATGTGGGAAATAAAGTGCACTTTGCACTAAACCACAAAGAATGATTCCTTAAAATTTCATGAATAAGGATATGCATGTGGACTAAATTCGTTTTCATTCCGTTTCCGTTATCGGAGTTGGAACCAAACGGGCTCTTAGTGTTTTGTCAATATTAATAGAGATTATAGTTGCACAATATTATAATAATTTGATAATAGGAAAGTTTACAATGTTGCTAACTAAGTTTTCAGTTTGATAAGATTGTTTGGTGTGGAAACCGCGATCTTATCGAAGACGATATAAATGTAAAATTACGAAATGACATCATCCTTGTTATAACTCAATTTTGATATTTTATCAATATTAAATTATTATGTGAACACTTAAACTAATTTTGCACAATCAAATACAATTTATTATCTTTTTAAAACTAAAACTCAAGTTTTATTAATTTTTCCTTTAAATTCCATTTTGAGCTTATCAAACTTATTTTAAAAAATAAAAGTTTTGAAACTATCAAAAAATTCAAACTTCAATAAGATATTGATTTGTAAATAATCCATTCAACACTTTTGAGTAGGTTGACGACCAATTTATAACAAACAAAAGGTTGATGGTAAATTCGCATGGAACATTGTTTGATGTAAAATGTTCCTAAGAAAGTGATAAATAATCTTATGGAAAATCTTGTAATTTCATAATTAGCAACTTCACTGACTTTCAAGAAAGACTAATCGGCCGATCTAACAAATAAGAAATCATTTTGATCTTTAATTGAATAAATGACGGAAAAAGTAGAAAAAAAAGCCACGTGTATATAGCAAAGCCACGTGTATATTAACAAATGAGAAACAGAAGTGCAAATATGTTTCCATTTATCTTTCAAGTTGTGATTATCTATTTATATATTTGAAAGCCTAAACTTATTAAAGTTTAAATTATTTTCACCTCATAAGATGTGAGTCCGGATCCTCTACACCCTCGTATGTTGCCTTGTCTGTTGCATTATTCTTATTGGTCCACCTATCATACTAATTAATTAAGTTAAAACAAATTACTGCATTAATTTAATCATATAATTCCTTTTTTCTTTTGGATATGACAGGATATTCGGGCATCTCTTCGCTACCTCCATAAAAGCTTATATGAATTTTGAAGGATTCCGATAAGCTTTCCGACTGGGATCCGGCGCGTAGCACCCCACCGCTTCCCCTGATAGGAGTGATAGCCCCATTCTAGAGGCACTTCCAAGCTCATGTTATGGCTTTATCTCTTCATCTCGATTGCCTACATTCTCTACACCGTTAGACTCGTCTCTCACCGTCATTACTGCGATATCCATTCCGATTGCTAATCCAATGACGCCAACTTTTCTCTCCATCGCCTCCAGAAACCCCAAATCCCAGAGTTTCCTCCGAATCGACAGTGGACGACAACAATTCGAACTTTTATTCGACTTCAAGTTCGATCTTCACTCCTCCGGTGCCGGAGACGCCTCCACCTAGGAACATATCACATATAGTATTCGGCATTGCGGATTCTTCGAAGCTACGGGAGACACGTAAATAATATCAAGCTCTGGTACAAACTGGAAATCGGAATGCGAGAAGCAGTTTGGCTTGACAGAGCTTGATAAATTCTTTACTAATATTCCGGTGTAGGCGTCTCCGGCACAGGAGGAGCGAAGATCGAACTCGAATTCGAATAAAAGTTCTAGGGTTTCTAGAGGAGATGGATGAATTCGCGGCTGTTAGGCAACGTTGACGTCATTCGATTCGGAATCGGAGTGGGTATCGCAGTAATGACAGTGATAGACGAGTCTAACGGTGTAGAGAATGTACGCAACCGAGATGAAGAGGATAAGCCATAACATGAGCTTGGAAGAGCCTCTAGAATGGGGCAATCAGGGTAAGCGGTCGAGTGCTATGCGCTTGATTCCAGCCGGAAAGCTTATCGGAATCCTTCAAAAAGCTTTCATGGAGGTAGGGACGAGTTTACAAGGAAAGAGATCCCTAATATCCTGCCCTATGCAAAAGAAAAAAGAAAGTATAGATTTAATTAATACAGTAATTTGTTTTAACTTAATTAATTAGTATGATAGGTGGACCAATAAAAATAATGTAGCAGACAAGGCAATATATAAGGGTGTAGAGGATCCGGACTCATAAGATGTATGTTTCCATTTATCTTTCAAGCTTCAAATTATTTTCAAGTTGTGATTATCATGTGACATGTTCTTAATATTCTCGTTGTATATAATTGAAATTTCAAAAGGAACAAAAATACAAAACTTGAGGCAGTGTTAGTCTACTGTCACGGCTGGGAATGCAGAATTGTGTTGGTTGGCTAGTCAAAGGGATCGCCAAGTTGGTCCATGTAGGTCTTAATTTATGTTTTTAATTAATATTAATGTTACATGTTAATTAATCTAGGTTTCAAGGTCTAAGAATACATATCATATAACAAATTTAGCTTTATACAAAATCTAAAGCATTTCGGAGAAATTGGAGTATCTTGACATCTTTTGACCTAAAAGCTACGAGCATACAATCAAGTACAAAGTATCTTGACATCATGTGTTATTGTTTGCTAAAAGAGTATTCAATATATAAGCTAGAAGAATTTAGTGGGTAAGTGTAAGTATAATTCTATTCTCTAACCAATTTTTTAAAATAATACGTAATTGTTTGTCCACAAACAATTTTTTTTTTTATAACGGAAAACGGTTAAATTAGTCTATCTTCTAAAAATAATCTACCCTAAAGTATAGATAAAAAGAAGTTCAGGATCATTAGAAAAATTGATGTTGGGGGTCGATACACCTAAGTGGGTTAACTGGTAAGCAACACAGTTTATCTCTCTAAAAATATGTCTAATGATTTTTTTTATTAGTTTTAATGATTTTTTTATTATGAAAAATATTATGACAAATCTGTAAATATCTTGTGACAATATTATAAATAAATTGAAAAAAAGCTGATGTGGCTAGTCTTAACACGACATGTGGATTAAGTGAGTTCTGTTTTAATAAGATATATATAGATAAACAAAAAGTGTAGGCTAATATGAGTTTTAAGATTAGTAGGTAGACATTTTGGTTTTTAATATACCCCAAATCTTTTTTTTACTGTCAAACCCTACATTCCTTACCCACGGCCGTTCTCTTCTTCCCGCAGCCCCGCACTTCCACCGGAGTTTCCATGGCCTCCATCACCATCTCCGTCCATCGCTTATCCACCAAATCATACTCCATTCTTCAAGGCGCTTTTGTCAGCGCACCATACACCGTCAAAGCAGCCAATCGATTTCAGTCCACCACTAATCGCCATGGTAGTCATTGCCACTACTGCTTTTCTCATCGTCATCTACTCTCGTCTCATCTCCCGCCACTCCTCCCTCCTCTCCTCCGCCAAATCCGGCGCTACAGGCGCTGGCGTCGCCGGCGACAACTCCAAATCCACCGCCTACCTTCCTCCCTCCCTCCTCTCCTAGTTATTTTGAAACGAAGTCTTAATGGGAAGCAAAGTAGATCCTTGTGGAAAAGTGGAAAGAAAAGTTTGCACACAACTTTTCAAAACAAGAAACCATTTAGCATGTAAAACGATGGTCCTCTCAAAAAGCACGTAAAACAAGGCCACATATTGTAAATTGGTCATTAGATCAGAAACAAATAAAAGTTTATCAATTTTGATTTTTATCTTAAATAAGTGCCAATTTTGCTTTAGAGAGAAATCATGCATTTTTAGACCTTATTTGTAATCAAAGAATTACTATCTAGTGTGATCTTTCACTAGTTG
This sequence comes from Fagopyrum esculentum, assembly GCA_033239045.1. Lineage (NCBI taxonomy): Eukaryota > Viridiplantae > Streptophyta > Magnoliopsida > Caryophyllales > Polygonaceae > Fagopyrum > Fagopyrum esculentum. Next base: position 42,496 of record BSUD01000196.1, read on the forward strand.
CCAGTCTTGCGACCATAACTATACAGATCCATTTCGAAATCGGAGCATCCACGTATTGTTGAGATGTCGGGAAAGAATCCCACATCAATAACACGCAATCAAGACTACTCCTCCTACTATTGTCGATTGGTTTTAGGGTGGAAACCGTGTGCTTGTATGTGTGGTTAACCGGACGTGTACTCTCCGGACGGATTGAAAAAAAAGTAACACGTATTACGGCTACAAAAATATACAACTGTCGAGCTTAAAAACCAGAAACCGCACCTTGATTCATGGTTTATGGTTTTTGATTCCCGCCATCGCTCCCAAACACTTTCTATATTTGTTCTCTCTTTCTTCTTCCCCACACAAAGCTACGAAACAAACCCCCTATAAAATCCTCAACAAAGTGTACATCCTTCCTACACACTTGCCAATTCAAACTTTGAGAGGGAACTCCCCATAGCTTTTCTACCATTCTCGATCCTTCTCTATGGACACTCAAATCGGCTCGCTGAACGCATGCAAGCCGGTTAGTGGCGATGTTTGTTGTCCTAACGGAAGTGCATCCGTTTACGCCATCCAGAATTCCGATCCGACATCGATAAAATCCTTGTCAGAATCCACTCTCGGCAGTCACCTCGCTCGCCGACTTGTCGAGATCGGAGCCTCCGACGTCTTTTCTGTTCCCGGCGACTTCAACCTAACGCTTCTTGACTTCCTCATCGCCGAGCCTGGACTGAATGTCATCGGTTGTTGTAACGAGCTTAACGCTGGATACGCCGCCGACGGCTTCGCTCGGTGTCGTGGCGTCGGAGCTTGCGTTGTTACGTTCACCGTTGGTGGACTTAGCGTTCTAAATGCGATCGCCGGTGCGTATAGTGAAAATCTTCCCTTGATCTGCATCGTCGGAGGTCCAAACTCCAACGATTACGGTACGAACCGGATTCTTCATCACACTATCGGTTTGCCGGATTTCAGCCAGGAACTCCGGTGTTTCCAAGCCGTGACTTGTTATCAGGTTAGTGTCAATTGATTTTTCGTTTTCTTTTACCGTTTCGTCTGTTTGTTCGTTTTTTCCCAATTTTCTGGTTTAGTTAATCTATTTCTCTACTCTTTTGTTTGGTAATTTGTCGCGATATGGATTTGCAGGCGGTGGTGAACAATCTAGATGATGCGCATGAGCAGATCGACACTGCAATCTCGACTGCGTTGAAGGAGAGCAAGCCGGTCTACATCAGCATCAGTTGTAATTTGGCTGCTATTCCTCATCCTACTTTCAGCATAGATCCGGCTAAGTTCTCCCTCACACCTAGGTATATATTCTTCTTTAATGTCTCCTCTTCCCTGTTCACCATATTCTTCTTCTTTTTTATAACCAATGATGTACTCAGATATTGAAATCGATTTTTGTAAACGACCTTTTTTCAAACCCACAGACTCACGGTAAATTAAACATGAAATATGAAAACGCCCCGTAGTCACCGTTTGCTTTCTTTTTTCCTGATGTATAGATGTATAGTTATGTGGTCAAAAAAACTAGAAAAACTAACGATAGTTCTAACTCGGCCATTTAAAAACTGTTCACCAACCTAAAACAATTTAGTAAGCAAAACTGACATTTTACAAAGGGAAATCAGAAATCATAACTAAGTGCTTGAAACGCAATTGTTATTGTGGCCTATGCCTTACTGTCATTTGCATGTGCTGATGTGAATATGGGAATCGATTAATTGTAAGGATTGTTATTATTCTTAATTTTGGGATTTGTAAAGTAAGAAGTTGCAATTCACTCAAACAGATATTCGATTGAAACAAACTCCATTAGCGTATTAAAGGATTATTCTTTTAGATTTGAGAATTATTCTTGTAGATGACGTGATAAAACAACGGTGGCTTTGAGTTTGTATTTTAACATATTTCATTCTTCTACTTCATACTAGACTGAGCAACCAACAGGGGATTGAAGCAGCTGTGGAAGCTGCAGCAGAGTTCCTAAACAAGGCCGTGAAGCCTGTCATGGTTGGTGGGCCGAAGCTCCGCACGTCCAAGGCCTCCAATGCCTTCGTAGGGCTAGCCGATGCAAGTGGTTATCCGATTGTGGTGATGCCCTCTGCTAAGGGTATGGTCCCAGAGCACCACCCCCACTTCATCGGCACCTACTGGGGTGCAATCAGCACTCCATTCTGTGCAGAAATAGTTGAATCAGCTGACGCTTATGTGTTTGTGGGACCCATCTTCAATGACTACAGCTCGGTGGGATACTCCCTCTTGTTGAAGAAGGAGAAGGCGATCATCGTGCAGCCTGATAGGGTGGTGATAGGTAATGGACCTGCTTTCGGGTGTGTTCTGATGAATGACTTTCTTAAGGCATTAGCTAAGAAGATCAAGAAAAACCCGACTGCTTACGAGAACTATAAGAGGATATTCGTTCCTGAGGGACACCCTCTCAAGGGTAAGCCAAAGGAACCCCTGAGGGTTAATGTTATGTTCCAACATATACAGACCATGATCTCGGGCAAAAACGTTGTGATTGCTGAGACTGGGGACTCGTGGTTCAATTGCCAGAAACTCAAATTACCTGAGGGTTGTGGGTATGTTATAATCTTTGAGTTTTTAGTTTAAAAAGATATATGATTGATGTATACCAATGTGACGTGTGGACAATTGTGAGCATGTTTTTGCAGATATGAGTTCCAAATGCAGTATGGATCAATTGGTTGGTCTGTTGGGGCTACTCTCGGTTATGCTCAAGCTGCTAAGGATAAGCGTGTCATTGCTTTCATTGGTGATGGGAGCTTTCAGGTACAAATCATGTTTAATTTCAACTATAGTTGTTTAAAGATGTTACAAGAAAATAAGGCCCCCCATTTGTTTCCAACTCCGAAAACGGAAACAGAATGAAAACGAATTTAGTCGTATGTATATTCTTATTCATGAAATTTATGGAATCATTGGTTTAATTCAAAATGCACTTGCTTTCCCACATTTTGTTTTCTATAGGTATAAAAAATAATCAGACTCTACTCCAATTACTTCAAAATACAAGGAATGATTCCAAAAACTTTCATGAACAATGATATACGTATGGACTAGATTCGTTTCCATTCCGGAGTTAAAACCAAACGGTCGCTAAGTAGTTTGTTGTAGAACAGTATCATCAGTTGCTTGATGTACCTCTTTTGCTAAATGAAGGACAGTTGAGTTGATCAATCGGTTATTGTCTCATAGGTGACAGCACAAGATGTGTCTACAATGTTGCGGTGTGGGCAGAAGAGCATCATTTTCCTGATCAACAATGGCGGTTACACCATAGAAGTCGAGATCCACGACGGACCCTACAATGTTATAAAGAACTGGAACTACACCGCCCTCGTGGATGCCATTCACAACGGCGAAGGCAAATGCTGGACAAGCAAGGTAAGCACGCAACTTTGATACTCGTACACTTGACAGTTTGACAGCGACTCATCATCAACGTCTTAATTGTAGGTTAGGTGCGAAGAAGAGTTAATTGAAGCAATTGAAACTGTAACAGGAGCGATGAAGGATTGTCTATGCTTCATTGAAGTGATTGTGCACAAGGACGATACGAGCAAAGAGTTACTTGAATGGGGCTCAAGGGTATGTGCAGCCAACAGCCGTCCTCCAAACCCTCAGTGATCCAAATGTGTCGTTGTTCGTCTCTTATTTTAGTCCGTTGCATTTTCAATTCTCAGAAGATTAGTGATATTGTTGGATCAATGCACGTAGTTGTACGTGGATTTGTGCATGTGAGAGTTGTTGATTTTAACAATCAATTTTGTTTCAAATAATATGAATCTACTCTTTGTAATAAGTATTGCATTTTTAATCTCTTTTCATTTCTCTAATCATTATTTGTTAACTAACAATTTATGTTTTAAAAAATAAACTAATGTTTCGTATTCTGTAATTAACAATGCGGACTATAAAGAAGACCTTTTAGCACAAATCCATACTGTAAATGTAGTCAGCAAACTTCCGTTTCAACACTAAGGTCCGTTCAGCATGCATTTTTAACGGGGTTATTGGAGAGATTATTTTGACCCAAAAAAACCAAATACACATGGATTGTCAAATTATTGTAGGGTTAATGAAAATAATAATCTCATAATAATATGCAACGCTTACCGAACATACCTTCAACTCTTAGTTTTCACGTCGCATTTTACAAAATTGAATGAATTAATCTTTAAAAGAACTTACCCTATTCATATAATTAACCTACGTATTAAAGGATCAAACGGATAAGCAAACTCTTAAACTCTAAAGTATTATACGGAGAAAAAGTAGACCATTGTTTTTTTTCAGATTTTTAAACTAAACTCTTAAACTAACTGACTTTAAATTTGAGTAAATATTAGAAATAATCCTGTAAAAGTGTATATTGTAAAATTAATCATCAAAATTTTTAGTTTTGCACAATACTCATATATATCTCTATCTCTAATGCTTGCACATTTCTCAGCTCTCCACCAAACTTTCCCGCTAGTCTCCGAGACATGTCCAAAATTTGAAAAGTGTCATACAACGACAACAGGATGATCATTAGCTAACGTTTGAAATATAAAGTCTAAGTCACATAATCAGATCAAACCCGTATATATCATGTGAGGAACACATATCTAGTAATAATATTCGAATAGATACATAAATCGGAAACATAATTCAGTAAGTGAAAAGTAGGTGAACAACCGATTAAGTAAGCTAAGTACAAATATAAAAACGATAACCGATTAAGTATTCTAAGTACATATATAAAAACGATAACAATCAAACTGACATAAAATCATAACATTGACTTACTATTGTTAAAACAAGAAATCAAATGCATAATTAATCATAACATTGACTTAGTGCTCTTTTGGTAAATTTTGGAAACCGGTTTATAATCAAGATCGGATTGTTGTTCTTTATGCACGGTTACGTCTTTTTCATTTTTTTAAAGTACCGAAAAGGGCCCAATTTTCACTCATGTGAAATTTGACGGGAAAATCCTAGGTTTTGGGTTAATCTAAATTCCAGTGGTAATGAAATTTACATAATTAGTGCAGGAGCACTTGAAAGTTCTTACTTGTGGATTTTGATTTTCGTTTTTTTTAAAAAGTCTTGCAATTTGAGTATCTGGTTGGTTCAGTTTTATGGATGTTGGGGTTGGTGGTGATAGGCGACGCAGCAGCTCCTTGTCACGGAGCTTCTGTTCATGCCTTCCCGCCCAGGCTAGCACGGATGACAACCCTTCTTGGCCAATAGCCCTGCAACCAGCATCATCCATTTACCCTTAGCCTGCGTCTAGCTTGTCCTTGCAGTTCAACATACTGATTTCTAGCCTTAATAAAAAAATATGTAATCTTATAATGAAGAGGTGAATCACTGGTACCATTGAGTACAACCACCTGTCCATTGAAATCGACGTCCACGATTGATTACGGAATCGCCCTCCTTGATCTCTCCAGCAAGCATCTTCTCAGCCATGCTATCTTCCAAGAGTCTCATAACAGCTCTTCTCAAGGGTCTAGCCCCATAGCTAGGATCATACCCTTCATCAACTACTCTATCTCTAAATCTCTTCTCAAGGAGCTCAAACGTTTCTCTGAGACAAGCTCTTATTTTAGTGTCGATGGACAGAATTGAGAACGTTATCATAACAATACTAAAATGGCATCGACAACTAGGGTTTACCCAATGAAAAGGGGGAAACCAGCAAAAACAACAACACACCATCAAATTGGAAATACAGTCTAACCATTCTTATTCATTACCAATAATCTACTCTTCAATCACAAGGTAGTGCTTCTCTACGGCTTCAACCACCTCGAAGACGATCTTCATTCCTCTCGGGAACTCCGCGAGGTCGCCGGCGCCGATCTGAAAAGGCTCGTCCTCGTGCCCCTCGCAGTAGACACTCACCTTGCCCTTTACAAGGTACATCTTCTCCCTGCCGGAATTAAACACCCACGGGATAGTTGCAGGACCAGATGCGTACCTCTTCCACTCACTTAAGACCCCTAAATCAGAGAGCATTGTCTCCGGTGGGTTACTCCAGATCTTCACGCCATGGATCTCCCTCTTCTCACCTTCCATTTTTCGATTGCCTTCTTCTCTCACTCTCCTACTTTACAATCGCCCTCCATTTAATAACTCTACGCCTGCCTGAATTACTCGGAAACTGCATCATGTATAATTTTGTAACTCCTTTATTGTTTCTATATTAGTAGGCACCTCGTGCTAGGGAAATACTTTTAATGACCTTATCCCATTTGAGGATTTGGAATAACGGACCAAAATAAAACCACATTACAAGTTCTCAACTTATGAGTGAATTTGGTATATAGCTTTAGATCACTAATTTTGATTAGTAAATGTGCAATTCAATAATTAAATGTTGATTTTATAGACTGAAATCTACTGGTTTCTTCTACAAGGCTGAATAGTCGATGTTCATTTCTCGATCAAAAGGTCTATTGCATACTCATTGAAATCTACAAATGAATTTGAATGAAGGTAATTCTTGTACTATGTCTATACTAAATGATATACTAAATGATAATTGTTGTATTTGTTTCTTCCAAATTTGATAAATCTATACTGCATTCTTTACGAGTCTACTTTCTGTAAACTTTTGATCTTCCTGTAAATGCTTGTAATTTGCGTGCAACTATGTTCGTTCTATGTAAGTCTTGTAAGTCTTGTAATTTTCCTGCAACTAAATAGGAATTATTGTAATTCTTTCGGCCAAATTTGAAAGATCAACACTGCATAGTCCACCGAGTATAGTTCTGTAAACCTGAGAATCTTGTAAATGGAGTTTAATAATCTGATGTCCATGTAAATCTTGTATCAGAAGTCATGTATCTTGCTTTTGTATATTAAAGTTTATTGTATGATATGATATCCATATGACCGAATTAACTGGCTTATGTTCTTGTAACATGTTTGATTTATCAATTCTTGTAAAAAGTTATTATACGATCTGATATTCATATTACTGTATTGATGACTGCAAGTGTTCTTGTAAGCATGTATCATTATACTACTTGTAGGTAACGTCTAACATTCTTATATATGATGCTTGTACTCATAATGTAGATCATGTATCATTAATTTCTTCCAAGTTTTACAAAAACGGTGATATCTTCAACACTCTTCTCTAGAAAGAAATCCGAATGAACGATTCAACTACTCAAGAAGGAAGACAAGTTGACGCTTCAACTTCTTTGCTTCTTTGTTGTAATGACGTTCAACGTTGTTTTGAATAAGATATTAAAATGATTCTATTTATTATTTACTTTCTTAAATTATGATTAGTGTATAATTAATTAGCAGATTCTCTTATAACTAATTTGGGTAAATTTGAGATATATTAATAGGGACAAATCAGGTATTAGAGATTAAAAGATGTTATTTTGTTAATATATATTATGTTATTTAGTTAATGAATTTTATGATGGGGGCATTTCATCCAATTTTCTCACTAATAAATTACATTCATTAACCTTCACTCTACTCTCTAACTTTCTCACCTCCACTTCGCTAACTGTTTTTCTATATTTTTAATAATTAACAAACTATTTGAATCAACTATATATTTCAATTTATCAACATTTTTAATCTACATATCATAAAAATTGACTAATTATTAATCTTGTTATAAATTCACTATTTATATTCACTTTCTTCTCTTAAAATTTAATATTCCTTTTTAGCATAAAGTTTAGTTTAATGTTGTTTGATTTGACTTTTTCAAACACAAAATACAATACTTATTTTGTGCTTTTTGGATGATATACCACAATAAACTTGTGGGGGTTATTTCCTTTTATAAATTATTCAAAATTTTTTTATTCCTCTCTTTTGTCCAAAAAAGAATTATTCAACTAAATTTATAGGAGGACACAAAAGTAATCTTACTTGGTATATATATATATTGTTTGAAAAATATTGATGAAAAGTAAGCTGATTTTCCTAAATAAATTCTTCTTTCTATCCTTATTGAGAAGTTGAGTTGAAGTAACTAAAGCCATCATCATCACTCGAGGCTCCAGCAACGAGATTTTTTGAACACGGTTGACAGTTGATTAACTACTGAATCACTCCAAATCCAAAGCTGTGGGTTGCAAGCTCTTCCGCGGTAACGTGTAGGCCCATCTTCTTATGTAACCAGGAGGCTAGAAAACATAATTGTTAAAGATGTGCTTATGTCATCTCCCGGAGAAGAAAACATAATTGTGTTGAAGGCTAGAAATTATGTAACCAGGAGCGCTGAATATACTAAGTTAGGCCTGTTTACCTTGCGGGTTTATAAACTAAATGATAGTTTATAAACCTTTGCTGATTTTGTGTAACCGTTTACATGTGTGTATGAGTTTTTATGTGAACGAGTTTATTTGGGTTTTTAAACCCGTAAAAAATAATCTTCTCAAGATGAGGTTATTTTTATTTGGGTTTTTAAACCGTATAAACCCATTTAGTTTATAAACCCGAATAAACTCAAACCCTTAGTAAAGGCCCCCTTAGCCCCATTCGGCACAAAACACATTATTTTGGAACTATTATCCCTCAAATAAACGGCAAAAAAAACTGATTGACATGTCCAACAGCAAAGCTAGGAAACAGTTAAACAACAGTTTCAGGGCATATATTCCTTCTGGTCTAGAAAGCAGGAAATAGGAAACTCGGCTAGGCGAATATCAGTACGAAAGACAAAACAGTATCATCAGTTTCAAACCGCAACAACAAATGTTTGGAATCAAATTCCCTCAGCGAAGTCATGAAACACTATCCTCCTTCGATTTATGATTCATCATATAAAAAGACTTACCTGAAGTAGACAGACACCTGAGGAATATCAACGTCTTCCCCTTCTTCGTCTTCACAAGCCACCACCACATCAAAATGTCGGCGATAAGCTGGCAGTTCTGCCTTGGCTACGTCCCTCACGAGATCAACCAGTTTCTTGTCCATTCTATCTTTGTGGCGAGGAAACATGCTGTTGTAGAGCAAGCAACTGCCATACGAGATACTGTAAGCACTGAGACCTTTCTCTTGTAGCCAATCCAGGAGCCCTCTAAGGGTCGGATTGTCTTTAAGGACCCACCGATCCCACACTGTCCAGCTCATGTCTTGGTGTTTTGTCAGCTTGGGAGGAACCGGCTCAGCGATTGAGAAGAGAGGGAGTGCGAGGTTGGCAAATGTGTTCCTGTAGTCTTCTAGCTTGTGTCCTCCATCCAAAGCCTTGTAAAGCTCGAGACAGACAAAACCTGTAGCCATAGCAGTTGACGTAGCAATTGCAGGAATGATTCTTCCAGCAATGAATTTGGCCTTCAGCTTATCGACTTCAGGGATGCCATAGTTCCTGGCCCTCATATTGGCAAGCCCAGCTATCACATCCATGTGATAGTTGGTGTCATCATCCTGCACATTAGAAAGAGATTATAAACCTCCAAAGTACAGACCCTATGAATCATCCCTTGCTCTATTATAACCTGACAGAGATAACATAAGATCGCACCAAGGTAGGATGTCAAGCATACAATGGTTGGAAATGGGCCAAGAAAAGGGAACTTGCTTGTCACTTGGGGATATACATGGACTAGTAGACGGTAGAAATCATTTGAAACCACAGTATCATTGCAGTCAACTAGCTTATTGAGGTCATTAGACCGGGTTTAGAACCTATCCATCCAAAACAAATTACTTATCTAACCAAGCTATCAATTGCTCAAGAGAAGGATTGTCCAAGGGGGGCACCTAATGAGTGCCCTATATTGTGCTAATAAGGCTTGCCACTGAACAATTTAGAACATATTCATCCCAAAACTAATTAATTATCTACAAATCCAAAAGAAAGTCAAAAGAGACTAACCTTCTCAAATTGCACAGGGCTCATCTTGAAACCTTGAGGCAGACTTCTGTGGCAGTTCTCTAGCCTAGCTATCAATTGCTCAATCACAGTAGAATCGTCTATAGATGCAGCTGAAAGGCTAGTTGCTTTTTCATCGGTCACGATCTTCGCATCCTTCTTTGGTACAAAATCAGGAACTATCACATTATTAATAGCATCAGCAACTTTTTGTGAAGACTTTATCCAATCTGGTTTGGGAATACCAAATGTCTCTGCCCGTAATATTGCGGCTGCCAACACAAACTGGAGGTAGCTTGGATCATCAACTGAGAACTGCAGCGGGCGTGGAAAACGTTTGGGAGCGGACCAGAAGGGTGCTCCACTACTGGTAACAGCATCCTCTGGGAAGGTATACGTCAACTGTTTTACACGATCAGCGAAGTAATCTTCAAACCTGAATTCATTGAAGTCACTCCACAATTATACACTATCAAGAAAAGAAAGCTAGAAAAGAACAAAACTGCATCTAGAAAATTACTTCAAACGTGCCCAGGATATGCAGTCCTGGAATGATTCACATCTATCCTTATCAAGGCACTCAAGAACACGCTCCAACGTGTCCCTAGCTTGAGCATCACCAGCATTCCTCATGGAAGAGGTGTATTCACTCGGATTTCCGAGAAAGGCATTTACTTCAGCAGGCGTCTTCTCCAGAAGGCCTTCAAACTCTGACCGAGCCCATGTAAGGCAATGGTCAATGTTATGTGGGAAAGAATGAACTGTGCACATAGGTGCCTGTCTTTCTGGTGGATCACGAGATGCTCCATAGTTCTCAGTGAGATGAGGTATGACCATCTGAGTGTTGCACTTTGCACCAAGGGTTCCAGATTCCAGAAGAGGCTTCTGAAAATAGACACATCTTGAATCAATGTAGAGCCTGGCAGTGACATTGTCTAGCGCATTGATGACGACATTTAAATTCTCCCAGAAAGTGTCATCGAAAACATTTTCTGTCTCAGGGCTTGCACGGTTTTGAAGAGCTTCAATATGAAAATTTGGGTTTATTGAAGTGGCAGCAGAAGCAGCAACAGTTGATTTTGATTGTCCAATATTCCAATCACGAAACAGGAACTGCCTGCTAAGATTACTCTTCTCAATGACATCGTCATCCGTGACTGTTAATTTCCCATGACCGCCGCATGAAACTCCCATTAATGCAACATTCTTGAGAAATTCACACCCGAGAGCACCAGCTCCAACAATGAACACCTTTGACTCCTCAAGTTTCTTTTGAAGTTTTGCTCCGAAAACAGAGATTTGTGCATCATATCTGCTGTTCAGTGGCTTGAGGTCCTCAGGATTCAGGGGTTCACTGGGAAGTGACTCAACAGAATCAAAGTAGAAAAACTGTGCACAAACAATCACACAATATATATGAGTGAGAAAATATATATAAAATCCCTTGAATAGAAGGCAGATAAATAAGACAAAAAAAACAAGATTACAGGAGGGGGAAAGTGAAGTGCATAACCAAGGAAGAGCGCCTCAAAAATATTCAATGTAAATTAGCCAACCTGGAAGAGGGGATGGAACTTTCCAGAGCATGCTTTCACAACTTCTTGACCAACAATACCACCAAACATAGCAGCCATGGGATTTAGAACAGCCTTCGCACCAAAAGCAAAATGCCTAAGCAGTTTATGGTCAATTTCTTCAACCTTCCCATCAACAGAGCTGTCATTGATGCTATTTGTGATAGAAATCAGTTTCTGAGCATCCTCCTCAGATCCAGAAATAGGGAAACGACCCAACTCTTTCCTGAACCTATCCAAAGCTTGAAATGCCAAATGTAACAGAGGTGGACGATCAAACTTAGAGAAGTCACTGAGGAGGAAATCACCAGGGACCTTGAGTGCCACACTCAGAGGTTTGAAATTTAATTCCTTGGGCTGCTTTGCTTGGGTGACGATACCACCTCTCTCATATGCTCCATAACTTGTTGTGTCTTCATCCAGGGTAAAGGAGTAAGGCTTTGCACTTTTTATCTTCCTTGGTTTTCCATCATTCAACTCGGTCATTCCTCGGACTTCAGAAAACACAACCAGATCTCCATCCTGAAACTCCAGCCTCTCGTCATCCACACACGTAATAAGAGCTGGGTTGTCATTGCTGATTGATGCTATAATGCCAGTATGTGGTTCTTCACCATCAACATCTACAACAGTGAACTGCGGGCCAAAGTCACAGAAGACATTTCCAAAAAGTCCGCGTACTTCAGTTTTGATAAATGCTATCGGAGGCTGATGATGATGACAGTATTCATCAAATTCAGTTGCTTTCTCCAAGCTGATGTCAGTGAACACAACAGCCTGCAATGCAAAATTTACTCAAGTAAGAGATGATAAGAACACTTCAATCTCTATTAGCCTGTAAATGCCAGCTCCAAAATAACTCAACTGATTGACATATAATTTACTAAGTCGAGCACTTGTAGGCAAACCAATACGTATACAAACTATTGCAGCCGCAGCCGCAGCAGCAAAATTAGTACACGAAGATCACAAAACAAAAAAGAGAAGGGGGAGGGAGGACACAAATTTCGGTCCAATAAATTTTGTGAATGAATAAAGTGACTCGTTTCCTCCCAGTGTTAAGAGTGATGGAGCATAGTACTTATTTTCTGAGAGTGATTGGCGCTTAGTACAGGCATGCCAGTATGCTATCATCAGCTGGAGCCTTTCTCACCTCAAAATACCATCATTGCATCATCCTTCTATTACATGGAACATAAGCTCTTAAGCCACAAGTCATATGTAAGATACACTCGGCCTCTTAAATTATACTATAACCCCTAACTGATTCAAAGATAAAGAGCCCTTAGTCCATGATCCACCTGTGAGTTTGTCATATCCTCAACAAAGAACAACTACTGTCGTAGTACCTGAAACTGTGAAAGATTTTCCTTGGTGAGTTCTGTAGTCAAGGAATTAACTAAAACAGCATTGTTCAGTTCTTGCAGCTTTTGGACAGAAGCAAGGGCACGGTTCTTTCCAATGTCATTCTCAGAAAATAGGAAATTACTAGACAAGTCCCACAGCTCCACAGCTCCTTCGTCGTGTAGTGTGACAGATTTCACACCAGCAAGAATAAGATTTTTAGCTGCAAGAAAACGAATATTAAAAGATATATAGTCAATAACCAAAATATAATACTTATATCAGCATATTAGCAAATCCAACAGTGTCCACTCATGCATATCCTATCCCAGCTCCAGCCTTCATTAAATATCAATGACAGAAAAATTCATAATCCTGTGGATCAGAACCAAAATTATCATAAATATCACGCAATAGGTCAGATCCATCATTGATCTGCCTTGTGTGTATTCTGGACCAGTGTAACTCCTTTTGGGTTCGAGAAAAGAACTATATTCGTCTCTTCCAATCAGTCTACCTCTAAATCACTCTCTAAATTCTTACTTGCTCAAAAAGTTCGTCAAACTAATAGCAAACTCTGCAGCTTCATACAATATCTTACAAACCAAACAAAAAAAACTACAACCAAAACCGCACGCCACAGTTTAGATGCAACTTTTTCTTATTTTTCTTAATTGACAATACAAATGCTAGTACAACAACAATCGGGCTACAACTCATGACCTAAATCAAGAAGGAACCATAATTTTCCTTGGAGAACTTTTACAACAAAGAACTACAGATCAAGGGAAACTAATACCATTTTTGTGATCTATGCTCTGTAAGCATACAAACAACAAACGACCAACAATATGTTCAAAATTTCACAAAGAAAATGTCTGCTCCAACAAGCTGCATCTTTCAATTTAGAGAAACCAAGAAGTCATCATACGTAAAACAGATTAGCATGCTGAATAAAGCCTTTAGAAGTAGCCATGTATGGAATCTCATCAAAATCAAACTCCGGTTTACATCAATTGTACATTTCAACGCATTTTATGATAACCCCGTTAAAAAATACCGGAATCGGACAATGAACACATCGTTAATTAACAAGTAGAAGGAAGATATTGAACATCTCTGAATCAAAACATAAATAACACAATCGGACAATAAAAATATAAAAAGGTAAAAAAAAACCCTACCAATTTCAGCACCAAGCCCTTGTAAGCCAGAAACGAGCACGTTTGAAGCGAACAGCCGCCGCATCGTTTCGCGACCGTAGACCGCAAGCTGTCGGCTGTGCAAATCCTCATCTATATCCATCGGATTACCGCTAGTCCCGTCACCAAATCCCATGATCGACGAATCAGATACGACTCCGCGGCCGTTCTCTTCGATGTTAGTCCCGTTACCAGTTCCCGACGCCGTCGTGGTGGATACGGTGCTTGTCGGAGCTCCGGTGGTGCAGGTAGAAGATATCAGACAAGGCTTTTTAAAATTGACGGTGACTTCGACTGCGTCCTTGTCGCCGACTTCCTCAACGGCCTGTGCACCGAGAGGTCTCTTTTCAGGAAGCATATAGTGAACAGAACTGCGATTTTTCAGATGATTCGCCATTAGAGAAGGCCTTCTTTCAAAGAATCGAGAAGTCCGATTTCGAAATGAGAAAAAACAATAAACAAAATGAAATCTAAACAGAGGGAATCTAACCTTGATGCTCATATATGTCGGCGACCGCGGCTGTGAGAAGAGAGATGGAGAAGGAAGAGTTGAAGAGGGAGGCTGAGAATGAGGAATGGTGTTAGGGTGAGTGAGTCACCTGGTGCCCTTGGGTTAGGTTAGTCTTTACAACAAAATATCGCTCGTATTTTTTTTAAGTAAGAATCAATGACGTGTCAATTTTTGGCATTCGGTTTGTTCTTTAACTGGGTTTCGTAATTTACCACAACTAGTTTAATGTCCGCACCTTCGGACTTGTCTAAATAAAGATTATATTTTTACAATCATGTATCATATATTTTATATCAATTTATTGTAAAAATTATTTTTATTAATTAATATGACTAACATATGAGGATTAATTTTTTTAAAATAATTAAAATTCTATCACAAAAATTATTATTCGAGTATTATATTTATACCTTAATATATTATCACTTTTACTTATATTTAGATAGAGGAGCAAAATTTGATTTAGTTTTAAATTAAACAAATGTGTCAAATCTTGTTAGAATACTTGCGTTAGATTTTCTCAACAAATCGAGTTAAAATATATCATTTTGCTAGTTTTGATCGGTAGATAGGTAGATTTATTTATTTTTAGTTATTTATTTTAATAAAATTGACGTGGCATGATGACTGTTTACAAATTCTAATAAAAAATTTTCTTATAAATAATTAATGACAAATCTGTAAATACATGGTGGCAAATCTGTAAATAAATTGGAAAAAAAGCTGATGTGGACGAGCTTAGAGGTTGACACGTGGACAGAATGGGTGTTGCTTTAGTAATATATATAGATTACAAATTTATCATATATTTAATTAATTTTAAATAAATCTCAACATAACTTTCCTTTTTTCACTTTGAATTGTAAGGCATAAAATCACACTCGTAAATATTCGTGTTAGGTTTTTTTTGATTCGATTTTTAAAATAATTGTACTTAAAAAATATATGTTGATGTATTTTGAACCTTTAGACATTGTTTACTAAACCAGTGTTTGGCAGACCGAAAAACACTAAAACACTAGTGTTTTCGGAAGTGTTTTTGAAACCCTCAAGAGAGCCAAGGTTTTTCATCTAACACTAGTGTTTTTGTACAAAATGACGTTATTACCCCTCTTTTTTTTGTAATTACATTGATAACCAGGTATATTAAGAACTTTCTCTCACCTAAAACTCAAATACTCATCGACAAAAATCATCCCTCACGTGTTGCTCGTTGAACTTCGACCATCAACAGAGAGCTCTCATCCCTCTCAGATCAATCAACCACACCTTAACTTGTTGGTCCTTCTTTCCCCTCTTTCGCATACACCTCACCATCATCCTTCGCGACTCCTCTATCGAGATTCACTCCCGGCGCTGACCGGCCGCTGGCTTCTGGATCTCACGCAATCGAGTTCTTCCTTCCTCGGTTCTGCTAGCTTTGTGCAGGTGTTTAATTTCAATTTTCTTGTAAACCTTGCCCTAATTGCCCCAATCGAGTTCTTCCTCCCACATATAAGTGTAAATCCAAAGCAAATTGTTTCTTTTGCCCTAATCACTAACCATAGGGTTGATTTCAAATTAGACAGATACAATCGACAATAACTCATAAAAGTGCAAATCAAAATCAAATTGATTTACTGAATGAATATTTGCTGGCATGTATTTGATGTATGCAGGAGTTCACAAAGCAATTGTAATTTGCAGCATAAAAACACTTGTGTTTTTGCCAAACATTGTTCACTGTTTGAATAACACTAATCACTAGTGTTATTTAAAAACACTCCCTATTTAAACTAGTATTTTCTTACACTAGTGTTTTGCTAAATGTGCCAAACACAACCATTGTACTTGTTCAATTGTTCAACCTTAAATTCAAGTTGAAGATTTATTGAGATTTTAGAAGAAATTTTATATCATATTTTACAATTATAGTAAAAGTTTTGTTGTGATATCCGTTTTATGACGTGCAATGATTTTTATGTTTGTATTATAATTAGATTGGTAAATAAAATTTGTCAATTGAATTTTTTTGTTTTACCAATAGATCTATTTTATTTAAATCAATTGAAAATTTTATTTTTTTTTCAATATATGCAAAAAATTTAAGCTTGTTTAACCTAAAAATAGTTTAGTTTTTAATTTTGTTTTATATTTTGTTGTGCCTTTACCTATGATACACTTTTTTAGTGGAGCTACATGGAAAGTATGAAAATAAAAGATTTGTTAACATCCATATTTTTCTCAATTATTTGCCTCAATAGTATGATCCTTTTCGAATACATTATAACAAGATTACGGAAAAGTGAAATGTAAATCAATTGGCCGTTAAGTTGGAACATGAAGAGGCGAATATTAATCAACAAAACAGTCATATTCCTAATACAAATTATATGCATGGAAATGGGAATGGGAACAAAGTCGGAAGAAGAATTGGAATGACGGTAAGCTCCTCCGAACATAATAGTCCCTCCAACCAGTCTTCTTCATCTACGTCAAAGAAAGCTAAAAGAAATGAGAGTTGCAATTTTTGTAGGAAGGTTGAACACTTTCAGAATGATTGTTCTAAATGTATAAAAAGGTTCCCCATGGTTTAATGAAAAATGCACTTGTTTCTTCACATTTTGTTACTCTATAGGATATCAAAAGTAATCAAACTCTCATCCAATTATTACAAACCACAATGAATGATTCCAAAAATTTTAATGAACAAGGGTATACGTATTGACTAGATTCCTTTCCATTCCGTTTCCGATTACGGAGTTAAAACCAAACGGGCCCTAAATATGAAGTTAATAACCTAATGAAAAAAATTTAAACAATCTTGCACCATTATCTTCAAAACACAAGTTCTAACTTCTAATGGTATGCGGCATATTTATTGATTTGGTAATGATATTAAAAATATAAGGGTAGAGCATCAACTATTCAAAGACCACTCTCACAATACAACTAATTAGTAATTTTCTTCAAGAAATATAGATGTATCATCATCTTATTATTATAACCGCGCGCAACGCGCGCGGCCTTGACCTAGTATATATATATTACACAATGTATGAAGCATCATTAATGAGGTCCACGAGTCCTTGAAGATCCACTATTTATGACGACTATTTATTGTATCATTGTATTCGCAAGAATGTGAATTAAATATGGGATCATAAAAAGATCCGGCAACATATTCACAGGCCATGAAAAGTGAAGATTTTGATAAATGAATCAAATTTGTATTTGATTAAATAAAACATTGCGTAATACGAGCATGTGTAATACGAGAATACTGAGCCGAAAAATTCAGGCCCAAAGGCAAGAAAACAAAGAAGCTCCAACCTTACTGGCAATGCAATCCGATAGACTCGTTCTGCTTATTGATAACAGGGATAAAAAGGGATCAAATCCCGACTGTAGCAAACGCGGAATCAGACGAAGTAATAAGGGATATTTAATCTTACTTTATGACATACCGATTCCGGAACTTCTAGAAAGCCCAAAGATCGAACTGATGATTATAACTGAACTATTATGTCACAGGGTCAGAACTATTAAGTATGAAATAAAAGAAAGTAAGAGCATCTTTATCCCGAAAATTTGGAGTTTCTTTAACCATTTCTTATCTTAACAATAAAAATAAATGTCAGATTTGATTATAGAACTAAGGTGATGAGTGGAGAGAAGTATCTCAAGTAAGAAATTCAATCTGACAAGTTTTCTGCCCAACCCCACAAATTATAGATTTTATTTTTACTTTTTTGCATAAATGTAGGGAGGTAAGTGACTCTTTAATAATTTATATATAACAAAAATAATTCAAGAAACTTTGGTGAATTTTGGGATGGAGAAGGAGGTTCTTAAAATATTTTTATGAATAAAAAATAAATAAAAATGTCAGATAAGAAACAATTTTAAGTATGTGGGATAAGGATGCTCTAATAAATCTTCTCAAGAATGTAGATGTTCCTCGGCCACCATCTGGTCGAGGATTTACCCCTCCAAAATAAACTCTAACTTCGAAATTCTTAAAAGATTGAACTCATTTATTCAAAGGATTCAAAAGAAAAGACAAACTCCGGAGCTAACCATGAGCTCTCCACCCAAAAATCCAAAATCTTTATAATGAAAGTGGCTTTCTGGAACTGCAGAGGTATGAACAAAAAGAACTTCTAGACAGATCTTAACATTACATGCAAAAATGATAAAATTCAAATGATCATGCTAGCAGAATTTAAAACGAGTATTGAACCTGATGATAAATGCTGGAAAGGGGCGGGTTTTGATAACATTTGCTTTGTCCCCGCAGATGGCCTTTCGGGAGGACTATGTCTCATTTGGAAAAGTTATCAAATTCTAAATGAGCAGGTTGAGATAATCACAAAAGAAAACAGGTGTGTAGCGATTTTGCATAAGAATCTAATGAATAATAATAGTATTCACATTACTTTCATCTATGCCCCTCAACATGAGAACCAAAAAGAAACTTTCTGGACCCAATTAAAAAACCATATCAACACAAGAAATCTGCCTACCATTGTCATAGGTGACTTTAATGACATGCTTCAATTATCTGACAAAAAGGGAGGTATAGAGCCCACCACCAGTAGAACCAAGATTTATGTGAGTTCACCCAACAGTGTAATCTTGTAGACCTAACTACTAATGGAAATAAATTTATTTAGATAAAACGCAAAGAGGGTATTGATAACACCTTTGAGAAACTTGATAGGGCGATGGCTCAACAAGAAGTTATACAAGCATACCCGAACATTTTTACATGGAACCACGCCTTCACTACATCGGATCACTGTCGTATTTCGATAAATCTCCAAAATCCAGAATAACTAACTAGGAACAAACCTTTTCGATTTGAAATGATGTGGACACAAAGGAAAAATTGTGTGAATCTAATTAAACAAACTTGGAGAACACAATACAACGGGACCGATATGTATAACCTTGTAAAAAAAATCATTCTACTAAAAGTCAAATTGAAAGCATGGAGCAAAGTAAATTTTGGGAACATCAACAGGCAAGTGGGTGAAGTGGAATCTGACATTGAAAAGTTACAAAATATGATCATCACGAATTATTCGTTGCAAACGGAGGCCAAGTTAAATAGACTAAGTAAAAAAAGAGAATGCCTCATTAACTACCAACACAAGTATTGGACACAACGAGTAAAATCAAATCACCTTCGTCTGGGTGACAAAAACACGAAATTCCACCACCGCAAAGCAACGGGAAGAAGAAATCACAAAAACATAGCGGCTATTAACACAAATAATGGGATGGTACTAACCTCAGATGAAGAAATTGAGAAATAATTTACCTTGGATTATGAAACCCGGTTCAAAGCCTCGAATGTAAACTTAGTCGAGCTCCACAAACAACTTGAAGTTCTGCAAAATGAAATCACTGAAAGAGAAAATAGTGTGTTGACGGGACCCTTTGCAAATGATGACATTAAAACGGCAACTTTTAAGACTGGATGTGAGAAATCCCCGGGGCCAAATGGCTTGCTAGCTGGTTTCTTCCAAAAATACTGGCACATTGTGGGCTCGGATGTCATCCGAGCGGTTAAGAGTTTCTACAGAAATGGAAAAATCCTCAAGCAAATTAACTACACATTCATTGCCCTTATCCCAAAAATAGACAACCCATCACTAACATCACACTATAGACTTATCAGTTTATGCTCAACGATCTATAAAGTCATTACAAAGATTCTAACAAACAGACTTAAGAAAATTCTCCCTAAGCTAATTCACCCATACCAGGGGGCGTTCACCCAAAATAGATCCATCCATGATAACATCTTGATTGCTCATGAAAATTTTCACGGCTTTAAATCAAAGAAAGGCAAGGAAGGTTTTGTAGCCATCAAACTTGACATGGAAAAAGCATATGATAGGGTGGAATGGCCATGTATTTTGGCCATTCTCAAGAAACTGGGATTTGCAGGAAAATTTATTGGATGGATTAAAAAATGCATTTCGACAGCCTCCTACTCCATTCTAATCATTGACAAACCGACTAAAATCATATACCCAACCAGAGGGCTTAGACAGGGTGTCCCACTATCCCCGCTAATTTTCAACATAGTTGTTGTTATTGGTTAGAAATATACAAAAAGCCAGTATTGAGGATAAGAAAAACATTGGCTTCCCATTCACTATAGCGGGAAGTCTATCCCATTCTTAGCGTTTGCAGATGATATCACTATCTTTGCAAAATGAACTAACCAAGCTTATAATAAAGTTCTGGATATCCTAACAAAATACTGCCAAGTCTCTGGACAAAAAGTAAATTATCATAAATAGGTCTTCCAAACATCCGAAAATCTATATAACCAAACAAAAAAATGATACAACAAAATACAGGTATTCTGCCGAGCAACTGTTTGGAAAAATACTTGGGCTGCCCAATCATCAATGGGCGGGTAAATAAAACGACATTTCATGACGTCATTGAGAGCTATATGACACAGTTAACCAAATGGAAAGCATCCTCCTTATCTCAAGAAGGTCGAACAATACTTATCAAAGCCAACCTAAATGCAAAACCAAACTATATAATGCAGAGTTTCATGCTCCCATCATCGATACACAAAGAATTAGACCAAATCAATAGACAAATTTTCTGGAACAAAGGACCAAACTACCATCCGCTCATAAGCTATGACAAGATCTGCAAGCCAAAGAATAAGGGGGGGTTGGGATAAGAAAAGCTGAAGATATGAACAAAGCGCTGCAAATGAAACTTCTATGAAAAATTATGGCAGAACCAGACAACATTTGGGTAAAAATCATTGAGAAAAAATACCTAAAAGGAAACCAGTTATGGAAGTACAAACTGGGTAACAACACGTCTTGGCAATGGAAGAGACTGATAAGTTTACAGCCAGAGTTTGAACAAGGAATTAGATGGAATGTCGGAGACGGGGAAACTATTAGGATTTGGAAGGATCGTTGGATTGATGATCATCCGTTAGAACAACTAGTTTCAAATAAGGAATTAATAACCAACATTGAGGACACAGTAAGCACCCTTATTATGAACAAAAAGTGGGATCACACGAGGATAGAAAATTTGAAAAACTGTTTGAACAACCAAAACATTATCAACAACATATTAACCCACCCGCTCCAACGAGTGATATCAAAGATAGACTATACTGGGCCCCTAGTAAGGATGGTTGGTTCCGTACAAAAGATGCTCTCTCCTTCATGTATGATAAACACAACAATAGTATAGGACAACAAGACATCTCATAGATATGGAGCATAGACACTATGCCCAAGGTCCAAAACTTTAATTGGAAACTAGCAATGAACTACCTTCCTACCAAGGAAAACCTTGAAAAACAAAAGGTCTGCGTTCTTTGCCAGTATCCATACGAGAGTGCAAAACATATTTTCTTCAACTGCCCGTATACCATGGACAACCTAACTAACAACGAAATAAGAAGATTTTTACAAAGTATAGACATGGCCAATATGAAGCTAAGGGATGTGATGTCCTTTGTTAGAACTAAGCTTGCAGAATCCTCTATCACCACTCTTGTCACTTGGTGGAACGTTTGGTTCATGAGGAACAAGATTATCTTTAACAATGAAAAAATTAGGAACATCTCACACACCGTTGAGTCACAACTATGTGACTGGGATAAATCGAAGGAAAAAAAAGTAATAACAAAAGTTAATAAAAGGAAAACGAAGAACATTAAATGGTCTGCGCCACTTCCAGGAGTTGTTAAACTCAATTTCGATGGATCTAAACGAAACGATGACCAAAGTACCTTTGGGTATATATTAAGAGATCATAATGCCTCAATTATTGCATTGGACTACGGAAGGTGTGGGAAAATTTCTATCCTCCAAACCGAAGCATACACGCTAAAAATGGGCTTAGTTAAAGCAAGACAACTAGGCCTAAGCAAAATTGATATTGAAGGAGATAACCTTTCAATTATTAATTCCGTGAAAAAAATCTGGATGCCACCATGGGAATTGAACATTACCATTACGGATATTTCTATCTTACTCTCAGGTTTTAATCAGGTTCAAGTCAACCACATTTTCAGAGAGATTAATAGTGTGGCTGATAAGCTAGCAACTCTTGGTCACGACGACCATGTTGTGATTTCCCAGAAGCAGGACGAGACGATGGTTAGCTCGAGGGTCCCGACTCCGTTTGATGTTATCATCCGAAAGGATGTCATAGGATGACCAACTACTAGATGTTGATCATTCCTAATCCCTTCCCGTTTTAGTCCAAAAAAAAATTAAAATAAAACATATGGATACAAACAAAGTTTAGGAGTTAGTTGACCAAAGGACGTCGTAAAGTCAGTTGTAAGTGGGTCTTTAAGATCAAGCGCAACTCTCTTGCCCACAATACAACTAGTTCCGACTAGGGCTGTTAAAACTAGAGGTGGGTCGCAAACCTAAACCTAAACCGTCAAAATCCAAACCGGCGGTTTAGGTTTAACCTAAACCGCCGGTTTGGTCGGCGGTTTAGCCGGTTTATTAAAAAAAAAAAAAATTGAAAAACTGGACCAAACCGGACCAAACCGGCGGTTAACCGCCGGTTTAGGGGACCAAACCGGCGGTTAACCGACGGTTTGATCTCCAAACCGCCGGTTTGGTCCATTTTTTTAAAAAAAAAAATAAAAAAATAACCAAACCGGCGGTTTAACCGCCGGTTTGGGTAAACCAACCGCAAACCACCGGTTCAACCAAACCGGCAAACCTAAACCGCCGGTTTGGTCAAACCGGCGGTTTGGTTTGAACCGGCCCCATCTCTAGTTAAAACGGCTCCTAAACAATGATTTTTTTAGGAACCAGGAATCAAACCATTTTAGTTATGCGGTTTGGTTCCTGTACTTTTAAGATGTGGAACCGAACCATTCTAGTAAAAAATTTAAAGTATTTGCTAGTAAAAAATTTAAAGTATAATTTTTAAAGTTTAGATTTGTGGATATTTTTAAACTTTATTTCGAAAAAATATTATTTTTTTAGGAAAATCCCGGATGGTATCCTTGTGGTTTGGGGTTTTTCGAATTTTGTCAAGAGTTTTTTTTAGTTTGGATGGTGCCCTTATATTTTAGTATTTTCTGAAAAATGTCCAATTCCGTTTTAATTATAAATGTATGTCAACTAAAATATATTTTTTAAAATGAAAAAATCTTCTTTAAAAAAAATGATAAAAAGGCTAAATATTTGTACACAGGTCTTTTAAAAAAATTAGTTTAAGTTGTCACCACTTATCAAGTAAAACACAAGGATCCATCCGAACTATAAAAAAAAAAAAAAATCCGGCCCCAAACCACATATGACATGACACCATCCAAAAATATTTTCTTTTCTTAATTTCTGTACCCGGAGCCGGATCCTCACCCCATGGCCCAATGCTTGCTTTGCTTGTTAGCTCGAATTGTCACTCCAAGCCTTATCTTCTTCCCCATTCCCACCCTAACCAGCAACCAGCAACCAGCAACCAGCAACCAGCAACCAGCTTCTTTTTCATCATTTTACAAACCCCATCAAAACCCTCCATTCCCAGCTACCTTCAACCTCCCTAAACCTGATCGCCCATGGCTTCCATCAACTTAGGACCCTTCGGGGAATTTGAGTGGTTTCAAAAACCCACAAATCCTCTCACCCCTCTAGGCCTTCTCTCATCCGCATTTTCCCTCTCTCCCCCATCGAAATCTCTCAATTTCTCTTCCATATCCGTCTCAAACTCACCTGGAACCAACCCCACAAGCCCTAAGAACAAGGAATCCAACAACCCTGGCAAATACAAGGAAATGCTCGACCAGTACTTCTGGGAATGCGAAAACATCCCCGATTATCGTCAGTCCCCGGAAGTGGACCGCATTTTGAAAGAAGACCCTGTTTTCGAAACCAAGGAAAACCCTACCCAAGAAGAGATTGAAGAGAATAAGCGTCTTTTGGAGGAAATTCGGAGCAACCCAGTTGTGAAGTTCCTTGCTCAGGTGGAGGAACTTAAAGATGAATTCAACGAAGAGCATTTAAGCAGGAATAAAAGGCCGTATAGGAAGGAGGATTCGAGATTGTGGAATGCTGTGCCGCACGTGCCCGGATTGGACGGGAGGCCGATGCCCAGGAAATCGATCAATAATAGGGAGGAATCGGATGATAAGTTTTGGGATTTTGCCAAGCAGTTCTTCTTTGGGCTTTGGGGGTATAGGCAGCGGCCCTATCCGCCTGGGAAGCCAAATGACGTTGCTCAAGCTATTGGGTATAAGCAGCTCGAGAAAAGATACTATGATTGTAAGTTTGTACTTTAGGCCATTTTGTATTTTGCAACGAGACTAATGATTTTTTGGTTCCCTTAACTTGCGTTATGTGATGTGGATTGATCCTGCTTGGTGCTTTTGATTCCTCGATCAATGTGGTATCAGGAGGAAAGCTATTGAGGAAAAGTATAGGTAGAGACGTAGGGTATAGTAGATGATTTGAAAGTTCAGTAGGGTTTTGGCAGTTCTTTGGCATATTGCATAGATAAATTTATCTTTGATAGCATTGATCTTCATTATTGGTTCTGTTATTGACAACACACGAGGGTATATGTGTTGGGTGAAAGTATTGGATGTGGAAGAGATATTAAAGTTGTGTATTTTGCTTGTTGGCTTGATTTTGTCTTGTTTGTATATGCTATCTTGTTCTAATTTGGTTATGTTCTTCTGGTGATGCTGTATTACATGTATAGTTTCCTATATTTTGTATTATATCTGTCAGGTTGCTGCTTTGATGTAAGATTATTATGGTGATGGATAGCGGTCACGGCATTATGGCAACTTGTTAAATTTATCATGATGCCAAGACACACATGTCTTTACATTTCCTATGAACGAGATGCATTAAACTAGGTTTTGAATGTTTTTGGGTCCCTCTACTTGCAGTGTTGTGATCTAGGATTTGAATGGATCCTTGTATTTCATAATGTTGACGAATGTTAATTTTGAAGGATGCTTTTCGTTCCTCTGGTCATCGTGGTTTTGAGGAGAAAAGGTCATTGTGGAATAGAAAGAGTATAATAGATGGTTTGAAAGCGTAGTAAGTTTTTGGTAGTTCCTTGATATATTGGATGGATGACCTTGTCCTTGATAGCATCGTGGCTTCATTATTACTGACAACGCTATAAGTCAGATGTGTTGTCTTTTGCTCTTATCTCGTGAGTGTTTATATTCGGTGAAAATTTAGGAGGTGGAGGAGATATCACAGTAAGATGTGTGGTCCCAAATGTATCATTCGCTCTATCACCAATACACTTCGTACACTTTTCCTCCATGCCCATTTACCATTGGGCTACTGGCCGTATGCTACTGCAACTGTGTACTACCTTCTTAATATAATGCCTACAACCACACTTCAAAATCAATGTCCTTTTCAGGTTCTTTTTGCTCACCTCCATCTTAATCTCATCTCCGTGTGTCGGTTGCCTGATACTAACCATGCGTCACTCGCTCCTCAAAAGCTTGCTCCTCGTCCACCCCTTGTGTCTTTATGCGGTACCCATCTCCCCATAGGGTATCGATGTTATGACCTTGTCTAAAAAAGTGGCCTTCCCTCTTGGTATGTCACGCTTAAAGATCTTGTCTTCCCTTTTCAAGTTCCATCTCTGTGCCTCTGTGGGCACGGCTTTCTTCAGTCGCAGTCTCTCCGCCCGTCCCTGTTCCCTTTCTGCATCTGTTCCCGTCGAGTTCTACTGGCTCTACATCTCCTTCCAACCTTATCCAGTTCGACATTTTTCCGGCTCAATCCACGGCCCACTGGCCCACCCTCTTCTTCCAGTGCTATTAGGTTAATGATGTGGTCGGCTTACTTGTTCAAATTAGGTTAAGTGCTTCTGGCGTGCCATTTTGAAGGTGTATTATATATGTATTTTCCTATGATTTATATTAGCTGTGTGGGATTAGTTTGTTTGATAAGAGATTTATATGGATATGGATAGAGAACATAACGTTAGATTGCTAGTTTTTTCATGATGCTAAGAGATGCTTGTGTCTTCAGATTTTTGTTTGTTAAAAAGAGTTGCTTGATAAATGTTATCTTCAACATTTGCAATGTAAATAACACAAGAGAAGATTTTTCTATGCATTATTTGTCTGGAGTTTTTATTATTTTCCTCCTGGCACTGTAATTCATCATGCAATGATTTTTAACAACATTTTTTACTGGATTAGTTATTATGAAGACTAGTGGTTGGTACTACAAAGACCGTTTGGGTCGTACAAGGGGACCTTGTGAACTTATCCAGTTAAAGACTGCTTGGGGTGGTGGGATCATTGATAAGGACACCTTTATATGGGGAGAGGACATGGATGAATGGGCGCCAATAAGCATGGTTTATGGCCTGGAACCTGCAATTGCCACTTGGGAAGGTGAGTGATTTGATTTTGTTTTCATTTCGACTGTGTTGCATTTTGATTTATTGGATGAGTACTCCATTATATCACAAGACCAAAATGGATGAGTGTTTTATACCGGTAATTGAAAGGCTCTGCTGCACAATTTTGCTTTTGTTGCTATTCAGAGTATTTATCCACTTAACCCTTTCATTTTGACCTAATGCAATAACCTTCAGAAGTCAAAACCCTTCATTCCAATAGGGACCATGCAGTTTCTAATATCTGATTTCACCTATCTTCTTTATCTTGGTTCCATGACTGAAATAGTTATGGAAGAAACTAGTTAGGTTTTGAGGGACTGACTTGCATGTATGATGACCTTACAATCTGTCTCTAGTTTCCTCTAGCTCAAGATCAGTTTGTGTTGCACATGGGATTCATATGTCAGTTTTTTTTATTCTTTTCTGTACTTTTCTTTATTTCACCAGTTTATGTTAAGGTCAGTCAACAATTGGTAGATAACCTTGAACATAGGGGCTGGTGGTTTGACAAATATCAATTGGCATTTTTGTTTGGTGAAACTGCAACTTGCAATGTTTGATGATTGAACTTATAGTTAGTGCTCTGAGTTTCTAGACATTTTGAATATTGTCTTTAATCTTTGTTGGATGATTTTCGAATCGCTAGAGTCTTTCTGGAAAGCATCTGGAACTTATACGATTTCAGAAAATGCCCTTAAATTTGTCAAAATGTTAATCAAAGTCGCTAGGAAAGTGATGCAGCACAATCTTTACTAGTCAGTTTGGGATATATGTCACTGCTGTTGTGTCTGCTTGTATACATGCTAAAATTGATTAAACTTCAATCGAGTTCTTGGATGCCAAGACTAAGATGTTCATTCTAATGACATGCTGGTTGTTTTGAACTAGCAATTAGTCATGGTAGTGCAAGTTGTTCTCCATGACTAATTTCACTGTTTAGCTACAAACTTAAATACCGAGAAATCTCCCTCTTTTTAAGCATAAACCTCTCTTTTGTGTGACGAACAATGCCATCCTCTTTTCTCTGGGTCAATTGCAGTGAGGATGGGAGCTTCGGCTACAGCCTTTCTGCATAGGCTTCAGAAAGGAATACCAGCACATGTTCCCCTTAAAGGGCATGAGAAAAAAACATACAAGCAGCTCCAGGAGGAGGCTATAGAGAGCAAGAAGCGTGATCTGGCTGTTATCAAGGCTAATGGTGGCCTCTGGCCTGGAGTTAGAACTCCCAGCCATGCATTATTTCTTTGGGCTAGCGGTTCTGAACTAACCAACATATTAGAAGAGGACCACATGCCAAACAAGTTCATACCAAGAGAGCTTAGGTATTATGTTTACTTTTTCTGTAGCTAGCTAACAAAATATTGAAATGGGAAATGCATGCTTGATTTAGTTGAACATTTTTCTCTTGTTCAAATGTTACAATACACCATAAAGTTGAAGACTGACTTTGTTCTTTTTGTAGCTTGCTATGTTTTTCAAATGCTTAATTTAGTGAACATTTTTTATAGTTATTATTAGTCAGAACAGTTTTTCTGTAGCTAGTTAATAAAGTATGTGCCCTTAATCAGGAGGATTAACATTGTTTGTTGTTGGTATGTGATATGATAAAATATTTGTATATTAAAGCTTAATTTTGTGTTCTTCTGTTTTCATTTTTCAGGAAACTACTCGCCAAACATATTCCGGGATTACGGCCATGGGAGATTCTCAGTGTAGAGCAAGCCATGGATCAGATTACCTTTGGTGGAGAGTGGTACCGTGAACCACTTGGGTGCTACATGACAGGCCCACCATATATCAGACATTATAACACTGATTTGATGGTATGTCCTTAATGTCTACCACCTTCCTTTCATGAATATTTTTTTGGTTTCAACTAAGCTGGTAAACTGCACTTTGATTGCATGGCTTTACTTCTTTATCCTCATTTTGTTGTACCGAAATGTTTGGATCCTCGTCTTTTCTCATCCTAAATTCTTGGAGACAACAAGAATACGGGAACAAATTTTGTTTTAAAATTTGAAGGACATCAGTTTTTGATCTCTGGGTTGTTCACTTGTTCTTCACATGAAATTCTTTGATAAGCTTGTTTATCAGTTGCTATGCATTTATAATACTAATACTGCTTTAATCAGTGTCTAATGTAGTGAAAACTAAAACTAGGCCTTTAGGAGACTTGAATTGGTTAGGTATAAGTGTTTTGAAGGGATCTGTTGCCAAGGATGAGAACTTTTCTGCTTCTTTGAGTTATGGGTGTAGAAACACAGTAGGTTTTGGTTTGATAAGATCTAAGAAACTGAAACTCCCAACTTTGAACATATCCAAAATCTCGCACTTTGATTCAGATCCTCCATTCTCTTCATAGATTTTCTAAACGGGAACAAATATCTCTCACCTCTGCTTTGAGCTTCCTGATTAGAGTATCTTCTTCTTTTTTAAGTTTATAGTAAAGAAATAATTCCTTATTTGCAAATTGGAGATCTTGTGCATGGTCTTCCAATCAATTTGTGAGGAAATGAAAGTGGAACCTACCTTCTTCAGCCTTCTTTATTTGTGCCTATTTAACAAGGTTTCAACACGGGAGCAAAAGCATCGCCTTCCCATCTTTGAGTATTTGTTAAAGAGAGTATTTAAACCAAAAGATAATGTAAAGGAGAGATAGGGGAAGAGATTTAAGCTAATGGAATCTTTCGTTTGAGTTTTATCACAAAGGTATCTGATCTAAATGGTCTACCAAATTATATATTTTAGTAGCCTTTAACAACTTTTCACCGACGAAGGTTAACCATGATGTTTTGCAAGTGTCGAATCTTTCAACAAAATTTACAGCATGCTTAAATACTTTTTTCTCAAGACCACAAGAAAATAGTTCTTTTTGAAGGTGTATTTACATAATTCCATGCCTAATATACTAAAATTTGAAATAATCTCTTGTCATAATATTATCTAACAGCTGAAGCTCCTACACCCAATTCTCACATTACTTTTATGATGTCATTGAAGCCTCAAAGATGTTATGGGCTTTGCTTATGCTCCTCTAAACTTGATAACCTGAGCACTCGGATGCTCAGTATGTAATCTCTTAGAAGATTGTTACTCTGCTAAATTCGCGTAAGCTTTGTTGATGTATTTAACTTGGTGATTGCCTTTTACCATTTGCAGGAACTGTTGAAGGCATGGATAACCCTTTACCGCTCAGGATACAAGGTACTACAAAGTTCAGTTCCTGCATTTGACAAAGTGGAGCAGATGTCAAAGGCACAATTCGAGAAGAAGCAAGCCCGTTGGAAGAATTGGCTTCAGCGGAAGAAGAACTACCGGGATAGAGGGTTTTGGTTCTTCCAAGAGCAAGACCTCGATACGGGTTATGATCAGCCTAAGCCAACACGGGCTCAGAAAACGGAGGATGAGGAGGATGGTGATGATGCCGACGAGGGCGAGGACGAAGAATGAAATGATGGTTCACATGCTCTATCTAATGTAGTAAAACATTTTGTTGTGTACATTCAGCCATTAATTTCCTAGCTTGTTCATTCAAAACAAAACAAATTTGAGCTTTTTTTTTTACATGCAACCTTGCACAATACCTGCAGATCATTACTCTACCGGATTCCTTTTAGGCTTTTACTATAGTTAATTGACCATTTACTATATAAATTACTCTAGAGGATTTAATATTATATACTGTTTTGTTAGTTAGTTAAATAAGTAATAAATAAAATTTAATAATGGATTATACACAATATTAAACAAGATATATTATTTTTGGTTGAAGATAAAAAAAATTAAAAAGATATATAAAGATAATCAACATAATATTTATATATATTTATATATAATAAAGTAGACTATACATTAACTAACCGGGAGCTCTGTCCGATTTCTTTATTTTGTTATAATTTTTAATTACTTCAATCTTACAAATTCACATTTACTTAAATTTTATATGTTAAATTTGATAGTTCTGTTTAATCTCCTAAATGACAATTT
>BSUD01000196.1:94842-107843 GCA_033239045.1 Fagopyrum esculentum
ATTCGTTTCCATTTCGTTTCCGATTCCGGAGTTAAAACCAAACGGGCCATCAATCACATTGCGGCTTTCTGCATAACAATGCCAGCAATTTTTAAGGACAACTTTTTGTGATCTATATTATTCTTATATCATTTAGGCCACAAAGAGAAGCTTGTGAAGAGTTCTTATTTTCATCTACCAGCTCTTGATGTGCGGATAGCATTTCCACAGGCAACACCTGCATCAATCTTCCCCCCTTGTGGTAAGGCCATTTTTATTCCCTTTACTTTCTCCATCTATCCATCCATCTATAAGTTGTTGTGGAATGGGGAAACAATATTGTCCAGCCTTAATGTTTCTGGGGGGCAATTGAGTCTTCAGAATCTGTATGTTGATAAGCTTATTTGTTTTAATTGTCAGCAAGTGACTATTATCAGTTTGATGATCTGCTGACCCCCAGTGAGAAATCCATCAAAGTGAAAGTTAGGGAGTTTATGGAACAAGAAATCGCTCCAATTATGGCAGAGGTAATCACAGTCATTTGACAAAAAAAGAGGACGGTGTAAAGATGTTTATACACCAGAGTAGACCCTAATTTACTGTTCCTGGTAGATTTTCCCCCATCATACTCACAGAATACATTTATGAAGGATGATTAATGCTTCTGCTAATTTTGTTGCAGTATTGGGAGAGGGCTGAATTTCCATTCCATATTATTCCAAAGCTTAGCACCCTTCGTGTTGCTGGAAGTACAATCAAGGTATTTCATGCATATTGTTTTCTGTAATACACAGATGCCTAATCAGTAATAAACTTTTTTTGTAATCAGGGCTATGGTTGCCCAGGCCTCTCCATCACTGGCAGTGCCATGGTCACTGCAGAAATATGTAGAGTTGATGCAAGTTGTGCGACTTTCTTTCTGGTTCACTCTTCTTTAGCTATGCTCACAATCGGTGAAGTCTTGAACTCTTAGCTTTGATCAGTCTCTCTGTTTCTGCTTATTGCTTGAAATATTTCGGTTATTTTGGAAAAATGTAACTAGCCTGATTATGGCTTCGTGGACTGACTTTCTTGTACTATCAAGGATAGCACTCTGCGGATCCGAGGAACAGAAGCAGAACTACCTACCATCTATGGCGGAATTTAATACTATAGGCTGCTGGGTAAGAAGCATTGAAGAACTGTTCACAAAAAGATCTCTGTGAACTTCAACTACCGTTTGAATAAAAAAGCTTGATTTTATCCATTTCTTAGGCCTTGACAGAGCCCGACTATGGAAGTGATGCAAGTGGCTTGAAAACAACTGCCACAAAGGTCTTGCTAAATATAGTTAATGTAATTTAGGAAGAAAGTGTTCATGATTTGCTTCAAGTTATAAACTAAAGAGCTTTCATGGCATACAAATGACAATTAGGTCTCTGGAGGCTGGATACTGGAAGGCCAAAAACGGTGGATTGGTAATAGTACATTTGCTGATGTGCTGATTATTTTTGCCAGGAACACAGATACAAATCAAATAAATGGGTGAGTTCTATAAGTCACTGAGAAGTTAATTTTCTGTAATTCAGCTACTTGTATATAATGTACAGGTATTATGTTCTGTGGTATAGACATTTCAGAATGCAGTCATTAAATAATAAAAGAGAGATGAGATGCTACCATACAGTTTGTGTGCCATACTGACATCAAAGTCTTTGGTTATGAGCATAGGTCATAAACATAAGCCTGTTGTGTCATCGTTGACTATGTAGGTGTAGATAGTTCTGGCAGAACATGTTGTGTCATTGTTGAGTGAGTAATTTAATAAAATAGTATATTGTTTCCCACTCAGGAAAAAACAAAGAGGAAGAAGATATTATCGGATTCAGCCTAGTCTGAATCCTTAAGAACTGCAATATATAGTGTTGAGAGGATTGACAGCAACAGAATATAGGGTGAAGGTTGATGGGTGGAGTTGATAAAGATCAATGACTTTCATTGTTGCTGCTTCGTGAATAAATCCCCTTACTCTAGGCTTCTCCCTCTGAGTGACTTAACATAACAACTTATTGGGTATTCTCATGACCACTGCTTCTAAAGCTATGACCTGACACTACTACATATGTGGATTTTCGATAATCATTTCTGTCTTCTCTTATTTGTTATTTTTGTTGCATGAATTATATATCTTCTGTTTACTGTATATTTCACTTCTTTTTGTGCCAAAGTAGCTTGGTTCTTGACTCGATGATTTTCTTATATGTACTATTATTTGGCTGGTTCCAGCTATATTGTAAAGAAGGATGCCCCTGGACTTACTGCTACAAAAATGGAAAATAAAATTGGCCTACGCATGGTTCAAAATGGTGATGTCCTCCTAAAGAAAGTTTTTGTACCTGATGAGGATCGCCTACCTGGTGTCAATTCCTTCCAAGATACAAACAAGGTGTGATAAGACGTGTTCTTTACATGCCCAGCACATATATCTTTGTTTTGAAAATAAATTTGCTGATCATGTTCCTTGGTTCTTTTTTTGCTGTTCTTTTCAGTGGCATAGTAATTGGGTCCATTTTTCTGTTTAGTTGTTGCTCTTCTGGGCATCACACACGGTGACACGGCATAATAGTTTACTGCATTCTTCTTACGGGTCTCTGTGCTAGGAATTAGGATGCTAACTGTTTTGTGGTCAACATTAATCTTATAAATAAGGATCTGCATAATTGAAAGTTTAGGCTACCCTATCTCTTGGTGTCTATCTATAATGTGCATGGGTAACCTCCATCACTCCGTGTGCTTATGCTGGAGTAAGCCTACATACAAAACTTTGAGCTTCACAATAGAAAAATGCTTAGTCTGTTCTTTTAATTTTGAGAGGCTTCCTATATCTACGTGTAAGCTTTAGGACAGTGAATTTTGAAGTGGAGCAGTGCATACTTTATAGTTGCATAAATGATTTTGCAACTTGTTTTTTATTTTTCTTTTTGAATTCGATTTCTTCCAATATGTGGCATATGATACTGGTTTGCCTTCTTACTTTTCCTGGTTTCATTTGTTTCAATTAGTCTAAGCATTCACCGATTCCTTGTTATCAATGGTGTCAAAACAGGTTTTGGCAGTTTCTCGAGTTATGGTTGCTTGGCAGCCTATTGGAATATCTATGGGCGTCTATGATATGTGTCACCGGTACTTCAAACTATGATGCAGATATCCATCAAGATGGCTCTAATAATCTTTTCCTGTAGTGTGACTTTGTCCTGATAATTTTCTTGTAGGTATTTGCAAGAAAGGAAGCAATTCGGGGCCCCATTGGCTGCTTTTCAGATAAATCAGCAGAAACTTGCTCAGATGCTCGGCAATGTTCAAGCGATGTTTCTTGTTGGCTGGCGTCTATGTAAGTTGTATGAGGCAGGGAAAATGACTCCTGGTCATGCTAGCCTGGGAAAGGTGAGGCAATGACACTATGTGAGGGCTGTCCAAAAACTAGTTCAAACTTAAATTTTCCATGAAATTGTTTTCTCTTATATTTCAGGCTTGGATAAGTTCAAAGGCTAGGGAGACTGTTGCTGTGGGACGAGAGCTTCTTGGAGGCAATGGAATCCTTGCTGATTTTTTAATCGGAAAGGTATGAACATTTCCGTTCTTTTCCTTTTCCATGTTTTATTCATAGCACTTTGATGATGTTTCTTTGCTCATCTTAACATTTTGGGTGAAGTTGGGGAGTGGGCCTTTAATGACTATAGGTGACAAAGTAGACCTTTTTGTATTCTAGTTAATAAATCAGGCCTTTAGATTTTGGGTATGTGTTTTGGTATTGAAATTCAGTTGTTGAATTTTAGGTAATAGGTTTCGGGTATATGTTTTGGGTATTAAGTTTATAGTGTTGAATTTAAAGTACAATATTTGGGTATTACGTTTTAGGTATTGACATTGAAGTAATAAAATTTGGTTATAAGGTTTTGGCTATTATAATTAAGATATAATTATATTTTTAAAGAAGAATAAAAACATGAGATTCAATTAGTCGGAATAGGGTGGGAACAGGGTGGAAACGGGGCTATGGTTCGAAACTATGCAATAGACTCCCGAGTATAAATTTTCTGTATACTAATACAAAAAAAGGCCCATTTACACCAATTCTCTCTAAAATGTTCTTTATCTGGATTCTTGCACTGTAGTTCAATTTTCCTTATAAGTGAAATGCCATTCGTACTTTCAGGATGATGAAGCTCTGTTTCCAACCAATATCACTTGCTTCTCATGCTAATTTGTGAGTTTCTTGTGTGAAACGCAATCACTTAAAAACATTCAACCACAATCGAGAAAAATCCAACTCTATTCGTTGTTTCCATGAAGTCTAAATGATCTCCAGATTCTCATTACAAAAGTCAAGGTTAAACATGACTTGAATTTGGAGTATGACTATAAAAGTGGTCAGTTCCACGTATTAAGCTATGCAATAGACTACTAAGTATAAATTTTGGTAATCTGGTAGATGTGTACATGTTTTCTATTCCACACCTCTACTTCTGAGCAAGAACATATATTTCATCTGAGCGGACAGTGTTTAAACAAAAAAACCATCTGGAAATTTAGTATACTAATCATTGTAGTTTTTGTTGCAACCAAAGTCTTTGCACAAAATAATCATTGTAGTTTTTGTCTTTGCACAAAAACCATATACGTGGCTGGATTTCTTTTAGTTGATTGACTTGTTGAGATGTCATCACAATGTCGTTACATGTCTCATTTTTTCTCATTGGAACCTCTCAGGCATTTTGCGACCTGGAACCTATTTACACATTTGAAGGAACCTATGACATCAACACATTGGTCACGGCTAGGGAAATCACTGGCATTGCAAGCTTCAAACCAGCTGCATCAACCAAACCAAGTCGCTTATGATGTAAGTATCTAGAATGTTTTCATTCCATTCGGAAATATATTTCCTGCTAGAGGATGCAATTGTCATTCTGTCTTAGCTGAATTTTGTGCTGAATGGTAGTACCTCCAAATGTGCAAACTCAGAGGTGTGATATGATACAAACCCAGACATAAATTATAGTAGATTTAGTCAATTGTTTTATTTTTGCTGTTTTCAGTTATCTTCTTCAACTTCCCCATTTTCACCAATACCTCCATGTTTTCCACTAAGTTTAGTTGCAAATTTTGTAGGATTAGTTCGTTTAATTTAATTTTAGGAGTTTGTTATTGCGTTTCCTAATACAAAATGAGGACTGCAGGTTATAATTCTACAAACTTGATTATTGAAATGGGATCACAGAGCTTCTGATGATTTCTCAAGTTGGCTGAACTGCAAATTGCTTTCAGAATTCTATCCTTATATTTTTTCATTCCTGGGTTTGTATCATGATCCCTGTTCTAAGAGATGCTTAACTAATAGCTGAGTATAGTGTTATTATGGTGTTGTTTTAATTGATATTTTCAGTCCATCAAACCCTAAGAAT
Organism: Fagopyrum esculentum; assembly: GCA_033239045.1. NCBI lineage: Eukaryota > Viridiplantae > Streptophyta > Magnoliopsida > Caryophyllales > Polygonaceae > Fagopyrum > Fagopyrum esculentum. The sequence continues at coordinate 100,266 of BSUD01000196.1, forward strand.
GAACTATGTTGTTATAAAAAATTTCTTTATCTGGATTATGTGCTTGAGCTGACCTGATTTCCAATATCTCTGTCACATATACGCTTCACTCATCATTTTGCTTCCTGCTGATTGCATCCGGACACTAGAATGCTGATTGGAACACAATGCAATAAAGGAAAGCATGGTGCTGCTTTTTATTAGCAGGAATCATCAGGACACTACAATGCTGATTGGAACACAATGCAACAAAGGAAATCATGATGTAATAATATATTTCTGACGTTTGTATTGCCAAAAACATCTGTAACATCTGTTATAAACTTATAACCCGAAATTATCATATCAATCTTGCTTTCTCTTCTGGCACGCCGGATTAGTTTTTGAAATATCAAAGGTCGTTCTCATGTTAAAGTAGGGATATTTTAAGACTAGTATATAACTATATAAGGTTGAAGGGCTACTTAGATGGAATTCGTCGGGTTTATGTGTTGGGTTTGGACCTAACGCACATATGCGCTCGTATGCACACGACTCTCGCTCTATGGACCGTTGTATCGATTTTTGACATCAAAGCGTTTTCGCTTAACTAGTTCATTGTCCACACAATTTTATTTAAAACAGTAGGACTCACATGTGAGTAGTTCAACGCTCCTCAAACCAATAGGTCAACGACTCCATACTAATAGGTCATTAATCCATATTTTTATATTCTGATATGAATAAATATTATATTTGGTTTTAGCTAAAATACAAAAAAAAAATTGTAATTTCTAATACAAATATTCTTATAAAATAATTTATGAGTAAATATACTGTTCTCGTTATTACACAATAAGACCTCTATATATTTGGTGGAACAAACTTTGAAAATATTAGAAGCGTCGAAGATTCCCCTAAATGAAAAAGATGATGCATAAGGGAGAGCGGGGAAATCTGTCTTGGTCTTCATCCTCACCTCCCCGCTTCCCGCAAGACTGCAACACCACCTCCCTTGTCTGCAAATCCTGATGCCGAGCAGAAGCAGTTACCTGATCAGGGCAGTCTTTCTCTCCCTCACTCTCTTCGAAGCAACTCGTTTGAAATCGTCTTTGTTTAGAAGGTAAGGAGACTGCGTACTTCAATATATTAATCAAAGAATCTGATTAGGGGCTCTTGATCGGAAATCGAAATCACAGGATGCTTCTGATCAAGATTCTGAGGAAGCATTCTGGAGTTTCTTCGAAGCTTCTCAGATTATACCTGTTACACGCTGCAGACGGCCAGATAGAGAATGTCCATCAATTGTTCGATGAAATGTACACGTGATCGCCTACTTCTTCTGGAACAGTATTTATCCTTTCAAACTCTAAAGTTTCTCTCTTCCTTTATTCAACCATTCATACTTCCTCTGCGGCTTCACCATTATTTTCCATCTTTTGTTTGGGGTTCTGTTTGAATTTTGAAGGCTGTTGGGGGAGCTTTTGATGTGTGTCTGTGGGTGGCGGGAGAGGATGAGGGATCTCATTCGTCGGTGTCAGATGTTGCTATATCTGACTCGGAAAGTGAGGAGTTCAAAAGCAATGCCATTTTCCATGTTTTCTCTAATTCGAAGCTATTTAGCTGACCCTTATTTGAATCAGGTTTGTCTTTTCACTTTCTCTAAATTGGAGATTGTGCACAATCCAAACGATTTTTATGCTAGAAATAGGATTAACTAGGGAATTTCCCCTCTGGAAGAGTTACCTTGGTACGGTCCCATAATGAGATAGAATAGGAAGCTGTAGTGGACACTAGTGGCTGCAACTCTGCAAATCAGATCAATCATTTCAACATTTTCTATTGTATGCTTGGAGTTCTATGATTTTTGGGAATAGTAATATGGGTCAATTTGAGGATGCTTTGGCACTTGAGGTTTAGTTTGAGGAGGAACGTGTCAAGCCTGATCAAAACGCAACCTGGTGCTAGTCATCTATATTTGTTCCATTATTTGTTGATTTTTCCTTTTTCTTTTGAATCAACTTCGAACATACCTAATGTTTGCAACGGGTAGGGGCACATGCTGGTGTTCAGAGTATGGGGCCACCGACTGGAAATTGAAAGGCACCAACCGAGGTTTTTTTTGTAAAATTTTAGTTTGAAGTATTAACTGATACAAAAAAAACTTTATATATAATATTTTAAAAATAAGAGTCGAGTATTTGTTGTCCTGTTTAACACAAACACATATATCATATATGCATATAAGGGAATGGATTATGTGAGAACAAGCGCTCCCTTGAGAATTGAGAATGGTCAAATTTATTTAGTGTCAACCGGTTTGTACATAAATCTGAACCAGTTTCTAAAGAAATGTGAATTGTTCTCACTTCTCATGGGAGCCCTAGATGTAATTAGTTTTTGAGTTGTTGCACTTTTTTTCTCTCTAAGAAAGTGCATCAATTTAAACTTGTTATATTTGTGTACAAAACAATGTTCTACAATCATATGGAGCACGCGTTATCAACGTGATCCATTTCTATATTTATATATAGCTTCCCTTGTGCTTGATTGCAGTCTCAAAAAGCATCGACTTGTGAACTCTCTCCCTGGCCCTCACTCTCTCTTTTTTCACAAGCATCTCACAGCGTTCTTGAGCGGCTATGGCAAAAATGAAAGTCAAATTCAAATGTGTGTTTTAGTCGTCTTCTCAGTTCACAACGTTATTGTTTTACTAAGTTGGTTTTCAACATCCAACTTGCATTCCTTGAATTTTTCCAAGGCATCATCCTTGCTTCTTAATAAGTAGATATAACAATATCTTGTACAATCGCCAATAAATGTGACGAAGTACTTTTTACCCCTCTAGTTTGTATAAAGTTCAAATCACACAGATCCGTGTGAATTAAGCTTGGAGGTTCGGTTGTTCTCTCCACGTGTGGAGATGACGTTTTTGTGAATTTTGCTCGTAAGCAGGCTTCACATTTGTCTTTGTTTAATTTGCATTTTGGAATTAGGTTTAAATTCATTAGTCTTTTGATAGACTTATAATTTACATATAGTAAAAGACTCAACAACATAAGCAATAAAACTCTATTCATTGAAACATCATCAATTGCAATTTTGGAATGATTGTCAATACACACATTTTGAACAATCCATCCTTTACATATATCCCTTGCCTACATAAATCTCACGTTTAGTGAGTTAGCTTAGCGGATATTACTTTCACGTCAAATTCGGGCTTGCTAAGAAAGCTTTGGAAAGCAAGTTCTTCTGGATGTCTAGCACGTGCGTGAAGTTGTTGAGAGTTAGCTCTTTCCCAGATGTCATTCTCAGCGGTATCGTGCCATGACCTTCGACCTTTGAGGTGGACAAATTCCCCATAAACAGTTGCTCGTCCTGTTTATACTTATGATAGGTGGTGAACATCCCCTTGTTAGAACAGATGTGACGGGTAGCACCAATGTCATACCACCACTCCGTCGGGTTGCTCCCGACCATGTTAACTTCAGACGTCACATCAGTCATCTCAACCACTGTTAGATCGCCTTCAGCTACTTGGGCTTGTGCTTTGCCAATGCATTTGCAAACTTCTACTTCGCCGGTTGCTTGTTGGGGACCTTTGGTTCAAACTTCCGTTTCTTGTCCTTTGGTTCAGTTAGATGAGCTTTCTCTTACTTTTTCACTTCAGTGTTGCGGTTGCTTGATTCAATCCGCAGCTTGACCATGAAATCTTTCATAGTCATTTCCTTTGTATTGTGAAGGAGGTAACTCTTGAAATTCTTCCAAGACGGAGGGAGTTTCCCGATGAATGTTGCTACCTGGAATGGCTCACATATATTCATACCTTCAGCAATGATATCGTGGACTAGAAGTTGTAGCTTCTCAGCTTGTTCCATGTTAGGCTTGTGATCTACCATCCGGAAGTCCATGAATTTTTGAACGATGAACTTATTATGGTCTGCATCCTCAGTTTTGTACTTCTTGTCTAGGGCAACCCAAAGTTTCCTAGAAGTACCAACTATGATGTACACTTGGTACAATGGGTCTGGCAGGCAGCTCAGAATCCACATTTTGCACACATAGTCACCGTTCGGATTAGCTTGGAGGGGTACCCCGCATTGGCAGGAATATCGTGGGTCACATATATGTTCAGTTTGTTCATGGTTTAGGAAGAATAACATCTTTTGTTGTCAGGTCTTGAAGTTAGTTTTATCGAACTTGTCTAGCAGCAATCTTGTGTTCCAAGAGTCAGACATTGGTATTGTCTGAGAGACAGGTTGATAATCGGATGTTCATCACTTTGAAGTGGATCAGTCCTGATCGTTGGATTTGGCAGGACAACCGGCGGTAGACCACTCCCTACTGGAATTTGGGGCGTTGTGTCACCGCTTTCTCCACCCGCAGCAACAATCAGGATATTCAGGATACGTCTATCTCCGGAAGTGTTCCGACCCTCGGTAGTTTGTTTGGTGTTATCAATCATTTCTGTTACACGAAAACAACCACTTTCGGTATATATTTCAATTTTTTGTACGGAAATTGATATTCAAAACCGATTATAATTTTTGATTAAAGTCCGTACAAGAACAAACTTGTTTTCGACTTAAAGATTAAATCGAATGCAGGGTTTAAAAACAAAACCGATTTTTTGTTTTAAAATAAATTTTAACATCTGATTAAAAAAAAAAAATTTTTTAAAATCCAAAATAAATACGGATATTCCCGGTTTGAATATTCCGGCGCATTATCTACAAGACTCAATAAACGGTTAGTGCACAACATGCTCGGCTTGGCGCACGGTGGTTTGCCTACGCCGTTTCCCATTGAATGAGTAATGCATCAAAGGTCACAACCTTTAGTGCATTACTCCTCTATATATCCTATTGGATTTCCCTCAGTATAGTCAATGTGGAATTGCCCCTTTTTTTTTTAACTATTTTCCCAAGTTATTGCCTAACAAACAACCAATTTCGGGTCTCCATTTATAATTTAGTTCCAACACGCCAGTCTTCTGATGATGGAATTATTTCTTTTAGTAATTTCTGTCTTTTTTGGATACGTAGAATTTTTGTGGGATTGGAGATCAAACATCAAATGGGGGATTATTCAGTGATTACAGTGTGATTTGCAGGAAATGGATGTCTAAAGATCAGTAACTGAACTTGATTGGTTTTTATTGCATCAATCTTTACATAGCTAATTTGTTTACCCATCTAAGATATTTTCTTCTCATGGCGAGTATATGGTGTGATTAGTATAATATCCTCCTGAAAGTTTTCGTAAATTGTTTTTGAGAATTTTTCTAGGTCGAATTAAAATAATGTGTGGCTAATCTACTCTACTGGCTTGCCTTCTTACTTTTGCTGATTTGAATTAGTCTATGCATTCACCATTCCCTTGTTTTAAAGGCGTGAAAATAGGTGCTGATAGTTTCTCAAGCTATAGTTGCTTAGCAGTCTGTTGGCATATCAATGGGTGTCTGTGAGTCATGTGACCGGTACTAAAACTGTGACACAAATGTCCATCAAAATAGGCTGTAACAATTTTTTGTATTATGATCCTGATAATTTTCCTGAAGGTATTTGCAACGGGGGAGAGCACCATTGTCTGCTTTCAAATTAAATCAGCAGAACTTGCTCAGATAGTCAGTTGCTCGGCTGTGTTCGAGCAATGCTTCTCGTGGGTTGGCGTCTTTGTATATTGTACATGGCAAGGAAAATGACTTCCCCTGGTCATGCTAGCCCAGAAAGTTGTGCAATAACATTGAGGGCTGTTTAAAGCTAGTTCAAAGTTATATTTCCACAAAATTGTTCTCTGTGGTATTTCAGGCATGCTAAAGTTCACTGAATCCTTCAGATATTCTGTGACCTTAAACCCATTAACAGATTTGAAGGAACTGCTCGGATTGTCTTCTTTTCCATTGGAAATCCTGAGCTTTGATCCCTGATCTATGATAGCTTAATTATTGTCTGAATAGTGAGTTATGGTGTTGATCGAATTGAAATTTTCAGTCCATAAAACCCTGAGAAAGAACTATCACTGTCTGCAAAATCTTGCTGTTTTTGCTGTTATTGGCTGAATAGTGAGTTATGATGTACTTGAGCTGCCCTGATTTCCTGTATCTGCATCAAATATGTGTAAACTCGTAGCTCTATTCTGTATATACATCTCAGTGATGGTTTTCATGTGTTTCTTGCAATTGCGTTACCAGGATGCTTCAGTCATCAAGACACAGTGCTGGTATGAACACAGTGCAACAAAGATAGACTTCAATGATAGGAGAACTAAATTGTTCTACAGCATTTACTTGTCTGCTGTACTTCATTCGTTAAATACCATGTACTTTTGTTCAGGACACATAACCAAGGCGAGTTTCTGTCATAAAAAAGAAAGACAGGTAAGCAAGGAACATGAAAGATTCCAAACCCGCCAAAAAGTAAGCAAGGAAAGCGAAAGACGGGCCAAGAGTGAATACTTGGCGCCAAAAGCGTACAGCAAATAGCAGTTTTAAACTCCTTACCAGAATTTCAAAGTTCTGGTAACAAGCCTTTGAAACCGAAAGTTAAGTAGTAGTGGTAATAGTAGTAGTCATCGTCGTCTAAGCAAGGCCATCAGTTCCTCCTGAGTCACCATGTCTTCCCAAGCCCCAAATCCTCATGCTTTGCTGTAGCCGAATGGCTTCCTGAAGGAAACTTAAGCTCTGTTTCATCGTCAGAATCTCAATTGCCCCGAGAGCAGTCCTAGTTCTTAGGTTGTCAGCATGGGTCACCAGCGCCTCCAACTCACGATGTAAGATTTTTAGTGCCTCGTAGGGCTGTTGGCCCCCATCTTCGATGTTAAGAGGCTGCAAACCAACACGCTTAATTGCACCTGCTATTGGCGGTGCGGCTATGGTTTCCTGGATCCTCGCTTGCTCGTCCGATATTACCCTTTCTTCCCATTTTGTCTCGGATTTCATTCTGTTAAGAGAGAGTTAAGAAAACTTCTGCCAGACAGGTAAATAACTAACTAGAGGAAATAGGTACCAGCCAAACTATAACCCATAATAGAAAGTGACTATTAGACCCTCCCTAATGAAGAGTCTCGGGACTATTTGTCTTTTTCTTATGACATCGATGAAAGAGAGGTAGTAGTCCCGACACCTGGAGTCGACCCAAATATTAGGGTCGGCTCCTAAATTTTCCGTATTTTTTTTCTTTTTATTTTTGACTTAAACATTGTCGTTTTTTTACCGTATCATTGTCGTTTTGGGAGTGCCTGCAGGGTGCAGCCGTGCAGGGTGACTACACGGTATGACGTAATCTAACCGGCCGAATTTTTGTCGGGTGTCATGTGGCAGGGTTTTAATTAAAACTAAAACTTTCTTTTACGTATAAATATTAATCAATGTAATTACTTAAAACTATGAATTGTAAATTTGTAATGCATTTTTTACTCAATACCAGTATAGTCACTTCCCATTATATTATTTTTCCGTCATTATAAGCATATTCAGCACTTCTAAGATTTTTACATTGATTTAAAACGATAGTTAATATTAACAAGAGGTAATAGTACAAAAAATTGTAAATCCGAAGTTGTTTAATACTTAACTTAAATCTTAAGAATTGTATGAATGACTCGATGTGCCCTTAA
>BSUD01000196.1:107853-154589 GCA_033239045.1 Fagopyrum esculentum
ATTTGATATATCATAGGGAAAATGTGGATTGGGCTATTGTATTTTAGATTTTTTTTTAATTATGATCGATAATTTTTTAGTTTCTGAAGGATGTTTTTGAGCCTTATAAATTTTAGAACATATGATCCTATCATATAAATTAATATTTTGAAAAAATATAATTATTATTTAATAGTAATTGTTAATCGTCATTTTAAATATCTAATAATTTATTATTTTTATTAAAATATTAATAAATATTAATTTATAAATAATCCAATTTTAAAATACCTAAAGTTTATAAAGATGATCCAAAAATTAAAAAACTCATAATTAAAAAATGTCAACTATTCGGAATTTCCCATGTGGGTAGCTTTCTAGAAACTTAACAAGAAAAAGTAAATAAATATGCATTTTTACATTTAAAAATTTGCGACCCGATAGATAAAATTGGATGAAATTAAGAAATTTTAATAAGGCGGATAATAGATGTATCGGCGAAAATCGCTATTAACAACCTAAACTACGTCCGTAAAATGCGTAGTTTCGTTTTTCAGCTCCGAAATATAACTACGCTTGTTGCGTGCGTAGTTGGAGGCGAGGCGGAGCCGATTAACTACGCTTGTCGTAAGCGTAGTTAAAGTTATATTTAAAAAAAAAGGCTCCAACTACGCTAATGGTAAGCGTAGTTGAAGTGAATTTATTAAAAAAAATAAAAAGAACTCCAACTTTGGTAGCCACTACAAAGTTGTATTAAAAATAAATAATTTAACTACGCTTACCATTAGCGTAGATGTGCAGTCATTTAAAAAAAACAAAATTCTTCACCGACTTCAACCGACTCACGACGACTCCGATTACACTGTCAAACACATAGTTTAAATCTAAAAAAGCGAAACTCCACACCTCACGTGCGTAGTCGTAGTTACCGATAGCAAAAATCGATATTAATAATATAGTTTGAAAAAGGTCCGACGCGAACTAGGGTTGTTGTGCTGCAACATATTTATGAGCACGAGGTTATGACCCCATTTATTGGCGCATAGTAATTTCGACACGTGGAAATAGGCATGGGAAGAAAATCCAAGAGAGGGCGGAAGTCAGGGTAGACCGACAAGTTACCGCCACGTGTCCAGGCAGTGAATCGACGACAATAGCCTCGGAGTGCTTCATCCTCGCCACATGGTACAGTTCTTATCTTCAATCTGACAGCCATGTCACCTTATCATCTTCCTCCATAAATTTTTATCTACTTGGACAGAGACCCTGCACTCTCACAAATTAACCCCGAATGTGCATTCCTGCTATAATTTTCTCAAATTTTCTATTTATATATAAATTATGTGATGATAATATATTTTATTTTTCTAATGTTGTTTATTTGAGTTTTTGAATTAACGAGTATATTAGCCCTCGTTTGATTTGGGTTGTTATTTTGATTTTAAGGGCTCGTTTGAAAGCGTTAAAAATCATTTCTGATAACGGAATGATTTCAAATTAATTTAAAACTACGTTTGGTTAAAGACCTTTTAACACATGAAAATAATCTCTTCATTTTCATTCATTTCCTTAGTCTTAACCGATTTCATTCCGTTTTCATTTCACGCTCCAACCAAGTTGACTAAATGCGTTAATAACTTACTAGTAAGCTCAACCTTTCCATCAATTAGAAGAGTTGTTTTACTCAGACAGGGTAAGTAAAAAAATTTCCAAAAGTTATAATAATAATTGATTAAATTTTCATCATTTATAATAATTAATTATTAAAGTTAAATTAACTAAGTAAGTTTTTTTAGGATTTTAATTTAATAATTAGACTCATGGTATGAATATGTTTAGTAAATGTTTCCCTAATCAAACCTCTTATCTTTCAACTTCAATTTAATAAAAGTGGTAAAAATTGAAGTGATACACAAACTTAATAAAAATAGAAAAGAGTCTATTTAGTCAAATTATTTCATTTTAATTTTGATGAGTTAATTTATTTTTGAAATAAAATGAGTTAGTTTTATTAATTCTACTTTTCATGTTTAATCAAAGCAGGTAATGAACATGATTAAAATTAAAATGAATTATGGTTTAGTTAAATAGTTTACTTCTCTTTTTATGGGATATGTTAGGCATATCCATTTATTTCATTTATAAAAATTATCAGATTTCACATTTTGGATATGATATCAAATCCGTCATTACAAATTTATTTATTTAAAAAAATGTATTTCGTGTCTGGGGCTAAGTGCGGAATTGATTAAACTCAAATTCAGTTTCGGGGCCCAATTGCGAAATCAAATCGAAGTCAATACCGGTTTCGGGGTCCAAGTGCAAAATTGGTTATACTTAATTTATACTTTCGGGCCCCAAGTGCGGAAGTAACTAAACACTGATTTCTCGCTTCGGGTGCAAAATTAGGGATATGTATAAATAAAATATATGGGTTCATTTAAGATATACGATTTTTCAATAACAAATGTCTATTTTTTTACTTATCAATAAAAAATTTTCTTCCTAATATAAGATTTGGAAAAGTGAAAATATGTGTAGTTCATTTAATACTTTGAAGTTATTAATAATTTACACCGCGCCTGGATATTTGAGTATTTTTGAAAGAATTGGGTTAAATAGGCTTTTGTTTTGTAGATCCTGTAATTTTACCCTATATATAATTTCCCCTAAATAAAAGAATTGAGTTAAATGGTGGTATATTTACTAAATGAATTTATGTTATGGGTACTCTTAATAGAGTAATAGTGATAAAAGGCCTAGTTAGCCATTTGTAATAACCGAGTTTTTAGAAGCTCAGATGAGTCGTCGCGGTCGCGACTGTTTTTTCCTGCGGGTGCGGTGAAATAGCATATCGCGTCTATCTTTTTTTTTGTAATCGTTTTATTTCTTTCCTTTCTCGTGAGAATCCGATCTTTGGAGTCCTTAGGGTTGTTGCCTTCCTTTTGATGCGTATAAACCTATCAGTCGTCCTCTTCCTTCTCCCTCACACGTAAACCTATCTCCTACACTCTCTTCTCTCCCTCTCCTCCCTTGCATTCAATCTCTCGTGCATACTTTCATCAAGACCGGCTTCAGCTTTCTTCACGTGATTGAGAGACAAGGGACCTCTTAGTGAATTCTTCTGGATGGACATTAAGTTGGTTCTCTTTCTCCTCTTGCTTCTTCTTTATCCTCCAACAAGTGGATCATGATTCATCTTCCTCTCCTCATGCTTATGGTGTTAATTACTTGTTCAAGAAGTCGTGGTTGAGTATACAGACTAGGAGTGACGATTCAGGGAAGGAACCATGAGCAAAGGAGTGGGAGTACATTCTGCACGACAAAGAAGGCGACTACAACCGTTATGCATTTGTCGCCGCGGTCGCGCCTACACCCAGCCGCAGCGCGCCTCAACGTTTGTCACCGCCCCGCGCCACTAGACCACCGCGGTCGCGGCAAGTCACCGCGATCGCGCCTCAGTGTCACCGCATTCGCGCCTTCATTTCACTGCGATCGCAACATCATTCGAGTGAGCTCTTAAGTCGACATTTTGACTTAAGAGTTGGATCTAGGTATATGATCCTTCCTTCCTAGTTATTGCATGTTTTATATATGAGTATGCCGAGGGGATTTATACAATATATGTTGGTCTTACAGTCTTGATGGGTATATGATCTTATGATGATCAATGAGAACTAGAAGTTAGGAACTTCTAGTGGTTGGATGTATTGTGATGTTGTTGCCTTGGATTATATCAAGCATTTGAGGTTGCTAGTGCGGATCAGGAAGTGTGTTAGCTGAACTTAGCCTATTGCAGGTAAGCCCTTTTGGGCTTAACTGCTATCGTATATTGGTTGAGTACATGAGTGGTGGTTGTTTATGTAGTTATATTGTGTTATTGGTTTAGCATAACTGACGTGTAATTGGTCCAAGTGTAATGGGCGGTGGCATCATCTGCTCAGCTCCTGATGGAGACTGAGAGGTTTTCCGCGACATGGCTAGACATGGTATACGGAGAGGGTGATGATCCACTCCATATTGTATACCGGGAGGTGCACCGATCCACTCCAGTTGGATAAAGGGACGGAGGTGAGAGTTTTAGACTTCTCGTGTCACAAGTGTAAATGGATTATGAGTGTATGACTTTAAGAAAGATAATAAACGGATTTTGTGACAACATGCTCTTTGTTTACTTTCCCGTTATATGTGTGTTTGTGCTTATGTGTTCTTCTTATATATTGATGGTTAGCTAACGGTTTATCAGTTTTGTTAGATACCTTACAAGACAGGGTAGCTGCCGAGTGATCTGGATGGTGTGGTCAACTGGGGTTTCCGTACGTTGTAGGACGGGTGGTGGTTTATTTACTTTCTTTCGTTATTGATATTAATAGTGTAGTCTTGACATTATCGTTATACTCAGCTATGAGTTTGTTGTTTATCTTAACATTGCATTTGTTTTATTCAGATTTCGGTATTTTGACATTTGTGTCTTGTTGTAGGGTCCGGTAATATTGTTGTCGAGTTAGAGTCGAGCCCATTGTGAGATCCTAACCCGTAACGTCCCGAGTTTGAGATTTAGAGTGTTACACCATTTTACCTAGTATATTTTTTTATCTAAATGTTTTATACCAAATACATTTTTAGTATACTTTATTGTACTTGGTGAGTTGTTAATACACAGATACATTACAAATTGATTTAGTTCGTTATTTATTTAATATATTTTAGTTAAAATAGGGTTATATAGTGTATATAAGTGATTCAAGGTTCAATGAATTCAAACATGTTTTAAACTTCCTATTTTTACCTGGTTTCACTCTATGTTGTCTGCGTCAATAAACAAGCAATCCTTTTGTCGTCAATCAACCGATGTTCTATTACCGTCAACTAACAAAGGGCGATAAGTAAGTCCATTAATTCATTATTATATCTTTTCGCTCTAATATTTAGCTCATAAATCATTACTTAAATAAATAAAAGTATGTTCAAAGGTATCTCAAGCTTGATATGAGAATTATTATATAGATTTATATGCATTAATAAATCAATGAAATAAATCAAGCTTTAAAACTCGTATCCTCTAGTTGTACTTTTACATATTAGAAAGATGTAGTTGTAACCACACAACATCCCGTGTGTTTCATAGATTTATTCGAAGAGTAAGTTAATTTTCATATATACTATTACTGTGAGAGATGTAAGGTCAGACTTATTAACATAAAGAGTGACGAGTTTATGTACTAAAGTCTAAGAACACTACCACTAGTGGTACAAAACAAAATCTCTCTCAACTCTATCTCAATATTTACCTCTCCTTCCGTCATCTTTTTTTCACAAATATTCTTTTATCCTAACAAAAATAAATTTTAAGAGCATCTGCATTCCAAAACTCTTCAAAAAATTTTTAATATGTTTTTTTAATTATTTTTTATCCTTAAAATTATTTAAGGAACATCTCTCCTCCATCCCAAAATTTAAAGAAATTTTTTTAAATTACTTTGAATTACATAATTCCAAAAGAACAAATCTTACTTCCTTATAATTGGGCAAAAACAAAAATAAAAATCCACAATTTATTTAATTGTGTGAATGAGGCAGGAACTTGTTAGAATTCATTTCTCCCAGAGAAACTTATTTTCACTCATGACATTAATTCTTTAACCCATTCTAACATTAATATTTAATTTTATGTTAAGAAATAGCTAAAGAAACTCCTAGTATCTGGGTTGAAGATGCTCTAAAAATAACTCACAAATTTCTCTCTTACTTTTTTATCTACCCCATCACTTTTATTATCTCACCTGTAAAATTAAAATGAAAGTGAATCCCAAACTTATGAGAAAAATTTTAAAACTTAAACTTTTGATCAAAAGCCTATAATTTTTGTGAAAGAAATACTGATAGGATAGATTATAGAAATTTTAAATGATGTAGTGGTCTAATTGGTACTAAATGTTATAAAGAAAAAATTATAGATAGAAAACCTACTAATTAAATGGCTCGTAGCATTGGACTGTGCACCAAGCATAGTCAGCTTAATTCCTAATTGTGTAAGTAATGGCAAGTTGGAGCCCCTTTTCTCAGATCATCATGTTCAGCTGGTCAACCATATTTACAACTATTTTTATTTTAACCACATACTCTCCCAGATTATAACTAAATATCGTTTTAACATTAAAAATTTGATCATAATTATTTATCGTTTTAAATTTTCTAGACCAGTAAGTAAGTAGTAATTATGAGATTTATTCTTAAAAATTATTTTTTATACTTTACTATTAGGTAAAGATCCTTTCTTATTTGTTCAAAAGAGTGTGAGACATTAAATGTAACACTCAATTCTCATTAATCGAGACGTTACGAGTTTGGACCTCACAATGGGTTCTGATCCTAATCTGACAACACTTTCACCGGATCTTGCAATAAAGTACAAATAAAAGTAAAACCTAAGTAAATAAAATGTAATAATGTCATGACCAATGATCAAGAGGAAGGACACTCAGTCGAGTACTACAACCGTACGACACTCTAAACTACTTAAAATGCAAAAAGGAAGACGGAATTAAAGAAACCCACAACCCATCCTATAATGTACAAGAACCCGGCTTACCACTCCGTTTAAATCACTCGGTAGAGACCCTATCTTGCAAGACTTCTACAACGACGGGTAAAACCGTTAGCTAACAACCTACATATTAGAATAATTATAATAGCACACACACGTCATTGCATAAACGAAACACGCATCATGCTTACACATAATTTCATTTATTATCTAGTATTAAGTTATACATTACTAATTCAAATTATGTTGTGACACGAGGATTTCCCGAACATCGCCTATGTCCCCGTATATCAACAAGACAGGATCCGATACACCTCACCGTGTACCTGTCCGGGCTAGTCGTAGAGAGCCTCTCAACCTCATGTTAGAGTTTGGTAGTAATATCACTGCCCGTGATACATACACTTGGACCAATTAATAAATATCGATGTCATATCCCGGTTATAATTATATGAAAAACCATACCAGACTCATACCAGAAAATCATACCAAACAAACATATTAGAAACTCATACCAAAAAACCTACATTAGACTCATACTAAAAACTCATACTAGCCAAACATATCAGAAACTCATAACAAACTAACATATCAGAAACCCATATCAAACTCATACAATAAACCATACCAAAGTTATACCAAAAACTCATACTAAAAACTCATACCATAAACCATATCACACAAACTTACTAGAAACTTATACCAAACAAACATACCGGAAACCCATATCAAACTCATACCAGAAACCATATTAAACTCATACTAGAAATCATACCAGACAAACATACTACAAACTCATACCAAACAAACATACCAGAAACACATATCAAATTCATACCAAAAATCATATGAGACTCATACCAGAAACTCATACGTATATAAAAGCAAAGGTACATACGTGTTCAGAGATCTCGTTAATGGGTTTCAAAGACTACATCATCTGAGCGCTTTTGTCCACCATGTGTTGCTTCATAGCATTGGTTGCCCAAGAACTTCCGGCGCCGGAGATGTTGAAGACGCTGATATCTTACTTTTAGTTGAGGCCATTATTCTCATAAATCAATCAAACCCAACTTTAACTGTAGAGTACTGATTGATATCAGATGGACACAAAGCTCAACAATTCAATTTATAAAGTGATATTCAAGGGAGAAGTGGAAGGAGAAGAAGGAAACACCTAGGATGGGAGAGAGAATAGTAGAGACGCGTTAGTAAGAGTGAGTTAAAATCAACCCAATTGTTTTAAACTAAAAGGGACGTGTTATATACACAATTTTAAATTTACGTGGTACCAAATATGAACGCCTTGTAGTGGCGTTCAAATGGATCTGAGCGCTTTGCGACGACACTCAAATCTTAAAATAAAAATAAAGTTGGCAAAATTTGGAGAAGTTAGGGTTTTGAGAGCCGGCGCATGGCGCTGGCGCCCAAAATCCTGTTTTTTTCCTTATTTTTGCCCTTTTTTTTATTAAATATTTGAACGCCTTCTCACTTTCGCCCTTCTTTTTATTAAAGATTTGAGCACCTTCGCCTTCCGGCGCTCAAATTTTTATTTTTTTTTTACTTGTTGAGCGCCATCAGAATGCGTTTGCTTTTTACGCTTGTAAAACAAACCTCGTGCATTTAGCTTTTTCGAAACTAAAATCAATTACAGTTGGTTAAAATTAGAGGGGTCTACAAAATAAAAAAAACTATAAAAAATAGCCTATTTAACTCAATTCTTTCAATAAAAACAAATACATCACTCGCAACAAACGCGGAAGATTTACAATGGCATTTTACATAAACTTACACAAAAAAGAACTTACACCAAACAACTTAACACAAATCCACACACATTGATCTTAACAACGTCTAACAAAGTTTTAGGTTAAATGAGAACCGATTAACACCAATTGCTTTAAAGATAATCACATGTAAGCTTTTCACCAATTAGCAAACTAATTACACCAACTACCACAACTAACATAAATTAACACAAAATTAGATTTATTGTAAAGTTAATTACAAGGAGCTTTCAACGCACTATTACACCAACCTTTTACCCTCTTTAAAGACTAAATTATTCTTAACCTATACATATTTTAGGATCCTTGTGTGAATAAATAAATCAACTAAACATTAATACACTATCCATGATTAAGATTATATTTATAAATAAAATATTTTCTATTAATTACCCTGCACAAAATCAACTTTAAGTTTCAATATGTTTTCATTATTCCTACACATAAATATTGATTTTTTTTATTTTTTATGTAAATAATCTTCTCGCATGTCACTTCTTGCATCTAAATAATCATGTTATTTTTCATACACAAAAACAAAAAAAAGGTACAATAACAAAAAAAAAAAAAATACACACCTAAGCATTGTTTCTGAAAAATATTGAACGAGGAAGATCCTATTTTTGTATAAAAAAATACGTTGAATTCATTTATTGAATACTTTTGATTGTTTAGATGGGAGGTTATTAAGAGTAAATTAGGATTTACATAAAATAAAAGGCATAATTTCTTTTATACGAAAAAACTTTAGCCTATTCAATATTACATTACGAGGTATGAAAACTCTCACAAATTCACCTAATTTTTTTTGGAACGGAATTTGTAATTTTGGATGAAAAACGTTCGGAGTTGGGACGAGACCGAAATGTCCTTCGAGATTGGCGGAATTTAAGGACAACCCTAAATGAGAGTTTTTTTTTTTGAAAAAGGAAAGCGGTTCGAAACAATTAGACGGCGCGCCGTCTAGTGGGTCGAAAGGCCGAAAAAATCGGCATACAGTCTAACCGTCAAGACACAAACAAGGAAGAAAATAAATACACAAAAATACCTCAAAATGAAACCGATACAAGTAATATAAATGAATATTTGAAAAATCTAAAGTATATTATTATTATTATTATTATTATTATTATTATCAATAGTAATAATATTATATATAGAAATAATTTGGTTTACTAGGCTTTTTTTAATTTTGTGTTTAGTAAATGTACCCCTTGAGAGAAGAGTGTATAGAGTTTAAAAATAAATACAAAAAATTGGGTATATTTACTTAATTAAAACATTAAAAAACCTAATTACTACTCCTCCTTATAGTTACCAAAATTGTCCTAATATATACTAGCCTGTATGAAAATAAGTTATAAATAAATAAACCCATCCGTGCGATAGCTTATTGGTTATTGTACAGGATTCCTTCCCAACGAAGGCCAAGCGTTGAAGAAAAGAACAGGAAGAAAGCCCAGTGCTCCTACTTTTACCCCTCAAAAACTCTCATCCCCTCTTCCTCAACCACTTCCAGTCTCCGCTACCTGATAATGTCAAATTCCGGCGAGAGTTCCGGTACTTCTTCCGGAGAGATCATGCTGTTCGGAGTTCGCCTCGTAGTCGACTCGATGAGGAAGAGCGTCTCCCTCAACAACCTTTCTCAGTACGCTCATCCTCAGGATCCACTCGTCACAGCAGCCTCCGACAAGGACGTTCTCCCCCCCGGCTATGTCTCCGCCGACGAATCTGCCGTCGGTATCCACAATCGCTCCCCTTCCGTTGCTTCCGGCAACCGTGAACGCAAACGAGGTGGTTTGTTTTCTCTAGTTATAGTAAAATTTGTTTTTAATCGTTGGATTGTGTTGCTGAATATCTGATCAGTTTTGTGATTGAGATTTTGTTTATGTTTTTATCCATTTTGGATTGTGCTGTGATACAGGTGTTCCATGGACCGAGGACGAGCACAAGTTATTCTTGCTCGGATTGCAGAAGGTTGGGAAAGGAGATTGGAGAGGAATTTCTAAAAAGTTCGTGAAGTCTCGCACTCCAACTCAAGTGGCTAGCCATGCTCAAAAGTATTTCCTCAGACGCTGCAATCTCAATCGCCGGCGCCGCAGATCTAGCCTCTTTGACATCACAACAGATACGGTACTGTTCTTATATTCTAATAATCTTATCATCGGCCTGAGATCGCAATTAGTTAGTCTGAATAATACCAGTTCTCACATTATTAATTGTTTTTAATCTCTGATGATTTGAACGAGTTCTGATGATTGAAGCCTTTGAAGATAGGAATTTGAGTATGCTATTTAATCTTAATCGAGAAGTACTTACCGATTAGGTTTCTTTTAATTGGAATAACCAAGAGTTAATTTCACTTGTTTCTGATGAATTGATCGATTAGCAAATAATCTTTCCAAAATCTGACATTTTATTTCATAATGTTAGGTCTGAGTTAAATCCGATCAATCCAAATCTCATCTGAATCAGATCAGTTGTTCGCTATGTTTCAAATTAGTCGTTTAGTTCCTTGCTGATTTGATGTTATCGTGATGTTAGGTGACTGGAAGCCCAGTAGCCGAACAGAATACCAATAAAGCAAATGTAACTTGTGAATCACAGCCACGCACATCCGTGCAAGGAACTTCATCTGAGATATCCAATATTAGCTTTTCAATCAATCCAATGGCATCGTCTGCTGCCATTGGTCAGTACCTGCCAGAAAAGAATCCACAAAACATCAATCTCATCCAACCTGCTCCAATTCTTCCAGTTGTCGCAACAAGTTTCGATTTGAACGACACCTCAATGATCGAAACATCTCCATTATCCCTGAATCTGTCACTGTCACTTTCTTCTGGTCAGAGACAGGCTTTCCAAGATCTTCCAAGCTTCTCTAATGGGGATAGCATGATCAGTGTTGCTTGAAGGTATGGTTGGGAAAGAGTTTTTCAAACAGAACCATGGTTTGTATTAGATGTGAACTAAGATATTTAACAGTAACTCAATTAGCTGGTCTAATTGATAATTTCAGATCTTGTTTAATGTACAGACTGTAAAATGTCACCTTGTTCTTGTTTGTTGTATCCCAAACTGCTGCTACTGTGACCTTTTAATCTTAATGGGAAATATGCTTATATGTTGTTGTCTATTCTTCCTGGTTTTGGGTCAAGTGAAATTAATTCAAGGAATATGCTCGTTGAATGTATTCAATTCGTGATGGGGATGCGAGGTTGATACAAATGAAGGTGACGAGTTTGTTTACAGCCACTAAGGTAAATGTTTTGTTGCATACTCATTATCTTCAAGTCAAGCAGATAGAATTTTTGTCATAAGACGAAGGTAGTTGAGTCGAAAAGAATTGCTGTAAACAGTGGTAGGTGTGTAAGTGGTGGGTGCATTTATTACGATATTGATATGATCTGATTGGATTAGACGATATACTGTACCAAAACTGAATCCAAAACAGTAGCTGCACTATCCTTGTTGATTTGAATGGTACAAGTCTTTAGTGGTTTTTTTTGGTCAGACAAGTCTTTAGTGGCTGCAAAATAATGTTGAGACCATTAGGGTTTTTTATAATGGAAAGCTGGTTTCCCTTCTTGTAGGGAGCGTCACGTGTGAAAACTCATTTGTAATGGGTGGGCTTCGGATCGATCCTATCTGATCCGAATTGGGCCGGGCTTCGGATCGATCCTATCTGATCCGAAATGGGCCGGATATTAGGGAGTTTTTGTCGGATCGGATAGTTATCCGCGGATATCTGGCCGATCCGTTTGATCCAAAATGTAAATAGTGGTATAATGGTATCCAATTTTGTTTTAGTCGGGTCGGATTGAATCTTTATCCGCGGATATTCGGGCACTTCGTTCGATCCGAACGACAACATTTTGACCCGACTGATCTGAATGATTTGAGATTCGACCGATCCGAAAGTCCAAAGAACAAATGCCAAAGTTCAAAGAAATACGAAATTACATCAAATATTCACCACAAACATAGTTTTAAAGTTACAAGATCTAAGATCATTAATCAAAAGGAGTTCATCCTACAAAATCAATACAAAGTAAAATGCATAAATTGGGTTTATTATTAACTTTTAATTGGAAATTACAAGATTTAAATGATAGAACTTACTAGTTTTATAAGTAACAAGTCGTGAAATCATAGATCAAGAGTCTTGAGATTCATCGATTAGTATTTGGTTGTTTCAAGATCAAGTCCTTTAACCCTATAAATATCAAAACAAAACAAAGCATCTAATCAATGATTTATTAGTAATTTAAACAAGGAAAAATGACCAAAAATAATACAAACTATTACATGTTAACCAAAATTAATACGAACTTTAAAAATTACTAATTCGTATATAAACTATCACCTATTAAACCAATTTTGATACAATTTTCTTTTCGGCCAAAATTCCGACAATTTTGATAACGTGGCAGTCGGAAAAGAAGTTTGGGCCCGAAAATGTAAATACTTACTAAATAAGGGATAGAATTAATTCATTTTTAAATGGCTCGCATCATTTGTATGTTCATCTTCATCAAACATCATCTTCCACCTTACTCTACTTTTGTTTAAATGTAACTTTCAGAAAGGAATCATCACAAGGTTAGGGGAGTAAAGCCATTAATGGAGATGAAAAGCGGATGAGCGATAGAATCTAAAGATTAGTCAACAAATTAGGACTCGTTTGGTATCACATATAATCAAAGAAACATCCATCGAAGGCACTGCAGTGGGAGATGACCAGCAATTTCATGAGATTCAAATCAAAAACTATATATATCAGAAGAAAATCACAGAAATTTTCTCATTGTTTTCATCGATCCACATATGAAAATGCCGCTTCGAGCCTCCCTTCTCTCTTCCTTCTTGCTTATTTTTCTCGAATCTCGATCTCTCCCAACATTTTTGCCATCGCATGAAGTTTTTGCTCGTCTTTCACCTTACTCTGTCTTTAATGGAGGTCAAGACCAACCACCTTACTCAGCGGCTCAACCCATCTTATTCCGGCGTGAGCCATGCCGCCAAGAGACTCCGCCAAGAGACTCGTATGCTCAAATCAAATTTTGATAGGAAAACCCTAAGTTTCAAGAACCCTAATTTATAGGTTCAACTTGTGATTTGAAAATTTTGGGTTCTTTAGTTGCAACCATGTTGAAGATCAAAATTGCACGAATCTAAAATGAAAACACGGAGGCAACATTAAATGCGCATCAATCTCATTTGCAAGTACATATTCACTAGAAACCCATTGAAGTGGAGATGAAGATCTGAAGAAGACCAATCCAAATCTTCTGTCTCTAATCCTGTCTCTCATGCTGTCCCTGAATTCTTATTCGTCCACGTGACCCCTATTTTTAATATCTGAACCCAACCAATAATTAAAACTTCAATTTTTTTTTAAATATAGGGGTCACGTGGACGAATAGAAATTCAAGGGACAACATGAGAGACAGGATCAGGGACAGAAGATTTGGATTGGAAGACGACATGGTGGGATATGTTACAGAAGAAGGCAAGTCGCTATGATTCAAACTTCTTGCTAATTAAATTTTTTAGCCCAATTTTTTTTCCCGATAGCCAAATTAACAATAGTGACCAGAATTTTGCTCGGAGAAATGTTTGTATCGAAATTGGTTTAATAGATGATACTTTGTATACGAATTGGTAATTTTTAAAGTTCATATTAATTTTGGTTCACATGTGATAGTTTGTATTATTTTTGGTCATTTTTCCTTTAAACAATAAAAAAGTAACAAAGAAATAGAAAATTTCCTTCTTCTAATTCTTTCATTGCAAGTAAAGTCTTCTCAATCATGATAGGAGTGACATATTTACAATACCATTTTTGTGCACAAATGAGAGCTTCTACCATTTTTGGTGACAAAAAGGTACGAAATGAATCAAGAATATATCCCATAGTACTAAAAGCAGATTTAGAAGCAATAGTAGAAATATGAATAACTGGCACATCTTTAGCCATCTTGACACAATATGATACCTCTTTTGATTGTCATTCCACTACTGTAGCACACTTAAACTCGTAGATCAACTTTGACACGATTCCTCTGGATACATTTCCAACTCATAATTGTTATTAACACTATCATAACCCATCTTCATTTGAAACTTTTCATTCAACAATGCAGAGTAATCAATAAGTCCATTATTTTGACCACAATCATGCAAACTCATGCTAGAACTATGATTGAATGAACTCTCTTGATGTCTGTCCACTTGATGCATAGTAGAAACATACATATTAAACAAGTGATCAATAGTAACTCTAATGTTCAAATACAAGGGGGAAATAAATCGAATTTTTAACGAGGTCATAATTAGTTTTAAATTTATTTTTTTGATATTTTATATTTTATAATTGAATTTTTAATGTAATATATTAAGAATGGTATAAGGGGGAAACAAATTGACCTATGAGGGTATCAAGAGGAAAAATCCAAATTTAAAGGACACCAAGATGATTTTCTTAAACAAGTTAATATCGTAACACTAAACTACGGTTTTGATTAATTTTTAGGTGAATAAACCATAGTACTACATGCTTATTTTTATCTTTATTTTTTAAGTGAATAAACCGGCACAATTCCAAAAATTTCAACGGATTTCGTCAAAGAAACTTGGACAATGACAATGGGGCTATAGGAGCTCGTCTCAACCAAATGACTGGAGACGGTACTAAACTGCAACGCGTCGAATTTGGAAACCCGGAGTGTCAGTAGGAATGTAGGATATGAACCACATAGTGAGTTCACTAGATTTAGCTCGACAACAAATTCATTATCGGACCTTCCAAAAAGAGCACAAAAAACTATAAAACATGTCCGATCTTATATTTGCAAATAATGGTAGTAACAAGCACTTTAAAACATAGAAAAACAAAAAGGACAAAGACCGATACAACCTTAATGACTTAATCTCAAGATCAAAACATAGAGATGATCAAGAGTACACCAATCTTTCAAGATCCTAAGACACACGCGGGTCCGACTGATCACCAACACCGAGAAGTTTATCGTGAACATACCTAGAACTGAAACTTATCCTATAATCAACAACTTTTTAAAACCGTTGGCTATCGCCCCAAAATTAGAGCCGAAGCTCGAGAATCAAATCAAACTTGCATATATGAGGCAAGAAACATCACCAAAATACTTGTAATATATCTTGGTCCAAATCATATAAAAACCATAATTCGTCATAAAACAAACATGACACACATAAGTCAATATTCAACATGTCAAACTATATAGTCTCTTAATAAAATACTGAGACGTAATTATCGAAAAGGCAACCAAGATATTCCAAGTATAAAGAAGGTTAAGAAAGATTAGGTACACTAAACCAGTGAACTTGTAATCACATTAACTATGTATATAGGTGCGAAACAAATAATATAATTACTTAAAATGTACGAGTAAATATGAAGAGCTAATCATATACTGGAATAAATACTATAATACTCAAAAGTTGTGATAATGCTCACGGTGATAATGATTATAACAATATGCATATGATGTAATGCAATGAATGTATCTCTCATCTTTCGACAACGCAAGGTAACAACACTCTCAAGCCCATATGTACCCCTCCGGCATACTAATGATTTCGGAGATTTGTAATTCCGTATCTCATTTTATAATATCCACCTTTTTTCTGGCTCGATCTCTACTATAGACCGTCCAAAACATGTATGAACATTTTTATATATGGAAGGGGACCTCACCAAGTCCACGACCATGCTTGAGACATCACTCCCTCATCGCGATCACCATGTCCATGACCGTACCGGTGGTTGTCATTTATAAAATAGTAGGTATTTAAGTCTATAAAACGATCTCCAAAATAAAAAAGCAACTATATTCACATACAACACAGCCTAACTTGCAACACACGTTTCTCAACGTATCCAATTTCAACACATCCTCAAAGTCAATTATCACATCATCATCACACAACACAATCATCCACTCAACTACTCGTCTTAAAACTCATAACACCATATCATTCTCGTCCCCAAAACATCTATCTACACAAGTCTCATAAGGATACTTATCATTCACTAGCTCAAAACTAAATCAAACTCTTAGTCAACTCTCCTTAAAAGACCATAGACATCACTTGTTGCCTAGGATACCGTAAGATGAGAGATACATTAATTGCATCACATCATTTGCATACTGTTATAATCATATCATATGTTCTTCCATTACATGCAATCATCAACTTATACCTTTCACCATAACCGTCAACTAAACAATCACATAACTTATCACAATCCTAATCATATCATATATTCTTCCATTACATGCAATCATCAACTTATACCTTTCACCATCACCGTCGACATCTTCTATCATCCAAACATACATCCATGCATGTCATCGTCCATACTATCACATGTCATCAAATCTAGATACTCGTAAAAATCACATCTTACTCTCTCATCGCTATTTGTAACACTTTTCATAATCATTATTCATCGATCCTTAACACTTTTCATAATAACTACCGTCATTATATCAACATTCTCTAAACACCCCACTCAAGATAAAACAATTAGAGCGGTTAGCCTAGTATATAAGCTCGATGAGCAGCTACTCCTCCTATTGTCAATTGGTTTTAGGATGAAACCTCATCGCGTTTATTTGTTGGGCTCGGGCCTAATGTGCATGTGCGCTCGTATCACATGACCCCCACTCTACCAGTCCGTTTGTATCGGACATTAACATGGTATTAGAGTGGTTAGCCTCTATTCGGCTCGCGATCTTAAGTTGTGGACAAAAGCAACTCGGTCTATATCCTCTAGTTGCACTTGCGGGGCGTGTTGGAGATAATAAGTTCCCACATCGAAAAATGGGACATTCCGAGTTTAGTATATAAGCTCGTTGAGCTACTCCTATTGCCAATTAGTTTTAAGAATTATGTGCTAGGGTTGACGCTTGTATGCACACGACTCCGCTCTAGAGGTTCATCTGTATCGGACTTTGACAACTGGTCCCTCACATTTTGTGGTTAGGCTTAACTTTTTCTGATTATTTTCTGGAAATAACTTTACAGTATACAAAAAAATATTGAGCGGACCCAAATGGTTGTGGTAAAAGGCTAGCAAGTAATGGTGACTAGTGGACTAAGACAAAAGGCCAAGGATTTGGCGTTCATGTCCGTACCGTGCACATTAGCAAAACCTGCCTTTTCCATCGGTATTCTGCGCCCGTCGGCCTGCTACTCCCCACGCTCTACCGCCACCATGAGCTCCGTCGCCGGCGATTCTACGAGTAATGCTACCACCGGGATCCATGCCGACCTGGATTCCGTTTTCAAGCACAAGAAAACCATCCGATCGAAGGTCAGAAAGGCGCTCAAAGAGATGGATCCCGCCATCCGATCACTCGAAGGTACGCTGATTAAGACTTTTTCTCCTAGTTTTTGTGCTTCATTTGTGGTTTCGAATTGGATTTCGGTGGATTTTCTCCTATCTAGAGTATGAAATTGTTGCCTTATGATATTGTTGACTGAAATTACCTAAATTGATTCGAATATCTTCAGTGTTTGAGATGGTTTATGTAACTCTTTGATCATCATTCCAAAATGAATTTCGTTTTGGAACGGATTTACCTGATCTGATGTGTCACAATTAACAACCATGGAGTTCCACAGAGACATACATGAGTAAAAGAGAAGAGAGAGAGATCGATAGTATGAGAGAAGAATGAATTGTATATTTCTGGTATAAGAGAGATGAGACTTTATACAAACAGCTGTAATTCAGTTACAAATCTGTTATGACCTTGTGTGGCTATTATATTGCCACGTTACTGTCTACACCCCCCCC
Source organism: Fagopyrum esculentum (assembly GCA_033239045.1). Taxonomy (NCBI): domain Eukaryota; kingdom Viridiplantae; phylum Streptophyta; class Magnoliopsida; order Caryophyllales; family Polygonaceae; genus Fagopyrum; species Fagopyrum esculentum. Next base: position 126,017 of record BSUD01000196.1, read on the forward strand.
GCAAGCTGGAAGGCGAGTCTGATCGAGCCATTCCAAGCTTGAGTAAGATATGATTCTGGTGAGCAGATGGTAGAACTTTGGTGAACACATCTGCAAGTTGTTGTGAAGAGGGGACAAATTGAAGTTGAAGAAGACCATCCATCACTTTCTCTCTTGTGAAGTGGCAGTCCAATTCGATGTGCTTAGTTCTTTCATGAAATACCGGATTCTGAGCAATTTGAATCGCTGAGCTATTGTCACAGAACAGCTGAATTGGTTGAGAAGGAGGTACACCTAAATCTTTGAGGAGGCGAACCAACCAAGTAACCTCAGAAGCAACATTGGCCATTGCTCGATATTCTGCTTCAGCAGAACTCCGGGATATGGTGCCTTGTTTTTTAGACTTCCAGCTAATTGGAGATTTGTCAAGAAGAATGACAAAACCGCCTACAGAACGACGTGTTGTGGGACAGGCTGCCCAATCAGAATCAGTATATGCCATAAGAGAAGGAGAACCCGAACCATTAAGTAAAATACCATGACCAATTGTGCCTTTGAGATATCGGAGTGTGTGAAGTAATGCATTCCAATGTGAGGAATGAGGGTTCTGCATAAATTGGCTGAGATACTGTACAGCAAAGCAAAGATCGGGTCTCGTATGAGTCAGGAAGTTTAGCTTGCCTATCAGTGATCGATAGACTGAAGCATCTTCAAGAGGAGAACCTTCATTAGGCAATAACTTAGTATTGAGAGGAAGAGGAGTGCTGGTCTGTTTAGCATCATGAATGGGAACTTCATGTAACAATTCAAGAGTGAACTTGCGTTGAGATAAGACAGCACCAGTAGGTACATAAGTGACCTCTAAGCCAAGGAAGTAATGAAGGATACCTAGATCTTTGACACTGAAGGTGGTGTCAAGATAGGTTTTTAATCGACTGATTTCATCATTATCAGAGCCAGTGATGAGCAGGTCATCAACGTATATGGCTACAATGGTAATAAGGGATGATCGATGCTTGGTAAAGACTGAATAGTCATTCTTCGACTGGATGAAACCCTGAGTAGTAAGAGATTGTGTCAGACGATGAAACCACTGTCGCGAAGCCTGTTTTAATCCATATAAGGATTTCTTGAGCTTGCAGACTAGAGACTGTGGATTAGGAATTCCTGGAGGCATTTTCATATATACATCTTCATGTAACTCTCCATGTAGGAATGCGTTATTGACATCTAGCTGATGTAAGCACCAAGATTTAGCCATAGCTATTGCTATAATGCTTCTGATTGTTGTCATTTTCACAACAGGTGAAAACGTTTCATGAAAATCAATGCCAGCTTTCTGAGTAAACCCCTTTGCAACAAGTCTAGCCTTGTATCGTTCGAGAGTGCCATCAGCTTTTAATTTCACCTTATAGACCCATTTGCACCCTATTGCCTTCTTGGAGGGTGGAAGAGAAACTAGGTCCCAGGTATGATTTTTCTGTAAAGCAGTGTACTCCTTATGCATTGCTTCAATCCAATGGGGATTAGTAGAAGCTTCAGTGTATGTGGATGGTTCAGCATAAGATGACAATGATGAAATAAATGCATGATGAGAGGGAGGAAAAAGGGAAGAGTGAAACAAACCTGGTGATGGTAATGATGAAGAGCCAAACGTGCAAACAAAGTCATTAAGGTAATTAGGTTTGGTATGAGTTCGGGAGGAGCGACGAAGGTTTTCTGTATTTGATGGAATGCTAGAAAAATTGTCTGGACAAGGTATGTTTGTTGAAGGAGGTATACCTTCTGGAAAAGTCGTAGAAGAAGGCTGTGTATTGACTGGAGAAGTTGGTGACTGAGATGGAGAGATATCTAGAGGCTGAGATGAGTCATCATGAGGGATGAACATTGTGGTATCAAAAGTAGAAGAGTTTGAAGGTAAAATAGGTGTAGAAAGAGTAGAGATATGACGAAAAGGAAAGACAGTTTCGTGGAACACAACATCTCTAGAATGGAAGATTTCTCTGGATTGAATATTGAGAACTTTGAATGCTTTCTTACCAAAGGGGTAGCCGAGGAAGACACAAGGTATAGCACGTGGATAGAACTTGTCTCTATTGTGAGCCTTAGTGCTAACAAAGCACAAACAACCAAATGTTCGAAAATGAGAATATTCTGGAATTTTGTTAAACAACAGCTCGAAAGGAGACTTGTTGTTGAGAACTGAAAGAGGACACCGGTTGATGATGTGAGTGGCTGTAAGGATACACTCACCCCAATAGGGAAGGGGTAACTTGGATTGGTGATATAAAGAACGTGCGACCTCTAAGATGTGTTTATGCTTGCGTTCTACAACACCATTTTGCTGTGGTGTATAGGGGCAAGATGTTTGATGTATGATACCTTCTTGAGCATAGAAGGCGACAGCATGACGGCTACAAAATTCAGGAGCATTGTCTGTCCTAATGGTCTTTATTTGGGAATGAAATTGTGTATGAATGAGGTTGGAAAATGATTGAAGAAGGGTAAGAGCATTGCTTTTGTGAGACATGAGATAAGTCCATGTAGATCTCGTATAGTCATCAACAATGGTAAGGAAATAGGTAAAGCCATTGTAAGTTGATTGTGCATACGGGCCCCAGGTGTCGACATGGAGTAAGTCAAAAGGATGATAGGTTTTGGTTGTAGAGATAGGAAATGATAGGCGACGTTGTCGAGCTTGAGGACATACTTGACAAATTTGATGATTCTTGAGTTTAGAAATATGAATTCCAGTGTGTATCAACTGTTCAAATGGTAAGTGTCCAAGGCGGCAATGCCAAAGTTCTGGACTCAACATACAATGTTTAAGAGAGCTAGAATAGGCATCATTGTCACGATTATTACAAGAATTGGAAGGAAGAATAGAAGAGGAGTCATGAGCTTTGTCGACAACGTAAAGGCCTCTCCATGCTTTACCAATCACCAAGGGAAGTTTCGTCAAAGGGGCCTGTATATAACAATGTTCATGAGAAAAGGTAATTGGTGTCAGCAACTCAGTGGAAAGCTTGTGGATGGATAATAAGTTATAATGGAATTCAGGGACATGTAAAACATGATGAAGGGTAATATCATGGTTGAGACTAATGGTACCAATGTGATGAACTTTTGCATTAGCCCCATTAGGCATAGTGATGAACATGTCGTGAGTAATGGTTTTATATGAGGAAAAAAGGTGAAGGTGTGGAGTAATGTGATCTGTGGCTCCACTGTCGAGTATCCACTGTGTTTTTAGACTAGGAGAAAAGAAGCATAAGGGAGTACCAGCAAGAAAGGCATTATGAGAACCATCACTGGAGCTTTGCTTGTTAGTTTGTGGTAGGAGAGCAAGAAGCTGATTCATCTGTTCTTGCGAGAAGCTTGTTGCAGCTAGTTTGTGCCCTGCTGGATATCCATGAACTTTCCAGCACTTAGCAATGACATGTCCTGCAACTTTACAGTGGTCACAAAACGAGATTCCTGGAGCAGCTGCAGTGGGGTAGCCATGAAGCTTCCAGCACTTGTCAATGTTGTGATTCCTGGCCTTGCAATGATCACAAAACATTGGTTTATAAGGAGGTGATTGTCCTCTGACATAAGCTTGGCGTTGGGATGAATTGTTCCTATTGTGAGAGTACATTGCAACAGCTTCTTCATCTGTGGTGGACATGTTATGAAGACCTCGTTGAGTCTCATCTTGAAGAACCAGCTTGTATACATTATCAAGACTGGGAGAAGGCTGCATCATAAGTATATTTGATCGAACCATGCTGAATGATTCATTAAGACCAACCAGGAATTGAATCACCTGTTGATCTTTGAGAATAGAGACTGCAACTTCATTAGAACCACAGGAGCAGATTTTATCTTCTACAGCTATCATATATTCGTCCCAAAGCTTTTTCAATCGAGTAAAATACAAGGTAATGGAAGAATTGCCTTGCGAAATAGAGCTCAACTCTTTTTGGATCTGAAATAGGTTGGTTCGATTAGTCTTGCCATACCTTGTAGCAAGTTCTTGCCATATTTGTGCAGCAGTCTTGCAGTATAAGACTGACTCAGCAATCTCTCGTTCTACAGAGTGTAGAAGCCATGATATTATCATGTTGTTGCATTGGTCCCACCTGGCAATGGATTTCGCATCTGAGAGTGGGCGTCTGCAATCTCCATTGACGAACCCTAGCTTGTTCTTCGCAAGCAGTGAAACCTCAACCGAGCGTTTCCATCGCGTGTAGTTATGTTCACTCAGCAATGTTGTAGCAAGCTTGAGAGAAGGGGGATCTGAGTGATGTAAGAACATTTGGTCATAAAATGGAGTTTCTGAGGAATTTTGAGATGAACTTTTGTTGGAGCTTGGATCAGTACGATCCATGGAGTCGGAAGCATGAGGATCGGAAGTGTTTGAGGAGATAGGAGAATTCGGATTGTCAATGTGAGTAGCCATGGTTGCTCTGATACCATGTCACAATTAACAACCATGGAGTTCCACAGAGACATACATGAGTAAAAGAGAAGAGAGAGAGATCGATAGTATGAGAGAAGAATGAATTGTATATTTCTGGTATAAGAGAGATGAGACTTTATACAAACAGCTGTAATTCAGTTACAAATCTGTTATGACCTTGTGTGGCTATTATATTGCCACGTTACTGTCTACATGATGTCTGATAGTTGCTTGTTGAACTGTTTGGGTCTGTTTCCAGCAACCGTGGGAGTTAAATGATTGTTCATAAAACTTATATGACATACAGGGATATTTCCAAAAATCTCGTGTATTTTTCTGGTTTGGATTGTCAATCAATGTGGTAAAATAAATCAAGAATTTGGCCCATACCATTATCCCTAGAAGAAGCCTATATAACTTAATATCATTTCTTAGTTCTTACATATCCCAGCATATTGAGTACTCTACTTGGTATTTATTGTCATCCTCTCGAGGTTTTGGTTGAAGTTCTATTTTTGACGTTACAGACAGTATTATTCAACGCATAATTCTGGAAGCTCCATGGTTCAAGTCTAGTAAAAGATTATGTGCATACATAAGCTGCAGTGCATTACGAGAAGTCGATACATCAAAGGTCTTGAATGAGATTCTGCGTAATTCAACCAAAGGTTTGACTCTGCTGATTTCAGTGCTTTGCTGCCTATTAGGCAGAATTCTTGGTATTTTCAAATTTTAGGAAACTAATTGAACTTTGACATTTTCAAAACCTTGTACTTTTCTAGATACCAAAGAACTCAATGCAAAAACACTTTATGTTCCACGAGTGGAAGACAAGAACAGTCACATGCGGATGTTTAACATTTCAAGCACTGAAGATCTTATCGCTAATTCAATGAACATTTTGGAGCCTTCTCCAGTGGATAGTAATGGAATTCAACGGGAGGATGGTAATTATTTCCTCCAAGAGATCACCTTTATTTACCACATATTGCTAATTGCTTTAAATTTGATAGCCTATTCCTTGTCCTTGTGGTAGACTATAATAGCTATTCGTCTTTAACCATACTAAAATTTTGATATGGAAGTTGTACAAATAACATCGTCTGGTCTGCTAACATCTTTTCCCTCCAAAATCACAGAGTAATAATCTGTAATTAGAACAAGAAGATGATGAAAGTGTAAATGGTACAAAAAGATGATGAAAGACAGGAGGTAGTTTGCTTTGAACTTTTGATCACTGATTCTACAAATCCAACTCAGTATGATCCTTCAAGTGGGATGATGGAGGTGGTCTGCAGTCTTCTGTCTTAAGACTGTTAACAATAAACTCTTGGCTCATAATCAGATCTGTACCATGCAAAAGAGGTAGCACACATGTTCGCTGTTTACAGTTCAGGCCAGACTTTACACAACTACTCACAACACTGCCCATTTTCGAGAATTTCTTGTTATAGAATGATGAATCCTGATGTTAGTATTAGGTGTGTTACTCCTTATGTATCTTTTCCGATCACTATAATGAGGTCACAAGCTTATTGGCGCTTCGTCCCTCCCCCCTATATATGACCACAAGTTTTAATTAGAAGAGCAAAATTCGAATGGAATCTCGTTTTTTTTTTATAAAACTGGAATACATGCTGCATTTAGTAATGAGTGATCTATGAAGAATCTTTCTTTTAGAATTTGTGAGGAGGAATATATGGACACAAGTATTACTATATAAGATTTGCAGGCCTGCAGCTGCTACACTGAATTGGTACCAGTGGAGGCTTAAAAGCCTTACCGAGCTGACAAATAGACTATTTGCTAACAATCTTCCTTTCGATGCAGTTATGCTGGCAAGTGAACCAGTTGACCTACTCTTGCTTCCAGGTAATGCTCCTACAAGTCAATTCCTTATCACAGACATTATTTACAGTAAGGGGTTTTGCATAGAAGTACAAAGCCTTAATCCTTTTGCATTGTTCATGTAGGACTTGCCTTTGACAAATCTGGGAGACGCTTGGGCCGTGGTGGAGGGTATGTCCGAGCATATTTACAAAAAAATATTATTTTGCTCCATCTTTATCTAGTATCTGTTGTTTTTCACCTTTTCTACCCCCAACACGTTCTTCCTGATTCATTCTTGCAAATTTATATGTATCCTTTTTTGACATGTAATCCTAAAATTCATTCCTAAAACAATTGACTTAGCTATCTTTGTTTTCGGTTGGTATGATAAACATTGGACAGTTACTATGATACATTCTTGAGGAATTACCAAAAGCTTGCAAATGAGCGGAGTTGGAAGCAACCCCTGCTTGGTACATCCCTGTTCACACCTTCATGTACAAAATGTTGCTACATGTAATTTTATTTTTGCATGGGAATACGATTTCAAATTGTTGTTTTTGTCGCCACTGTTTACAATCCCCTTGTGTCTGCTTCTGTAGTTGCTCTATCATATAAGTTGCAGATTCTGGATGAGGATGTGATCCCAGTAACACCAAATGACGTCTTAATTGATGCTCTAGTGTCCCCAGCTGGTGTCACCCCCATTTCTGAAGCTGCACTTCTCAGGTAATCCAATGTTCCTCCACTTTAAGATTGGTCCATATCACTATGGTGCCTTCAAACTGTTCTTCATTGTGATATCTCCCTAATAATAGCACCTAAATTGGCTGGGAATACAGAATTATCAAAATGCCCCAAAAGTGAGACTACAATGGCATTAGGAATTTTGCTTTCTCATTTTGTCCGTTTGATACACAGGATGAAGCATGAAAAATGACTGTAGAACAAGATCTATCTGAAGTCTATACAAGACCTGCAAATGCCTGTGAGAATGTTTTACCTCCTTAGCTTGATATTATACAATTTATAGTGCTCTTTTTATTGATTTATCTAAATTCTGTTGTATGATTGAAGCGCTGCATATACTGAAATTGGTGAAATTATTATTCATGTCCCTCCTTTTACTAGGGTGACGGTTTTTGTATGTACTTTCTTGTGTATGATTTTTGACTTTTTCAAAGCGGTTCAGACTTCAGAAAGAGTTTCTTGTTTGTTAGTATTGTTACAGAAAATTCCAGTGCTCATTTATTTCTCATTGGTAGCTTATGGATTTTGAAAACTGCATAAAGATGGAGCCAAAACAATCAGTAACATAGAAGATTTGTTTACACTTGAAGGGGTTTGATATGATTAATGAAACAAGTCAATACTGTGTTCATTTGAAGCGGCTTGGATGATAAGAAACATATATATGATGATGAGGGTAAGTAAATCTTTATTCTTTAACCATCGGATGTAAATTACTGTTCTTGTATTTACATATTTGGGCCCGTATGGATTACCAGGGAAAATGTATTTTTGAGCAGTATGGCGAGAATGCAACCCAATCATGTTAATGGGTTGAACTATACCCGCCCCAAGAACTTTATGGGTCAAAACATGCTTGAATTATTTATGGGTCCCTTTGCATCTACTGAAATTGGTGAAGTTATTATTATGATGTAAAGCTGTCAAAATGGGTCCTCACCCGAGAATGCGACGCAAACCGACTATTGAAGTAAACTATGCAAATATCTTAACTTGAAATCATAGATAATCCGATCCGAGCACGTTAGCACGACTAGATGTGCGGAGGCACCAGACCTTCCCTTCTAAGAAAAAAAAGAGTAGATAATCTGGACATTTGTTAACCTGTAAAGTTCTGGGGTGGGTTATAGGTCAATCCAACTTAGGGTCCGTTTGGGAGCCAAAAAAATGGTAGCTGAAGGTAGATGATGGGATGGATTTTGAAGAGAATAGGGTGTTTGGGAGATCTAGAGTTTGATAGATTATGGTAGATGACAGTAGCTTTTGAGAGATGAAATTTTCTCATTATGATCAGCTCCCTCAAGCAAGATTACAGTAGCTTAAGGTAGATGACAGAAAGCGCATCCTAACCAATGTCGAACGGCGTAGAAGACACCTTACTGATGACGATACCTGCACCGTGTGCAATATGCACAGTGAGACGAACATTCACCGCTTCCGGGATTGTGGGTTTGCTACTGAACTATGGCAGGAGGTGGGAGACAGAATGTTGAGCGCAAGATTCTTCAATATGGAATGGGAGGAATGGGTTAATGATAACCTAAACACCAACATGGATACTCGGTGGCGGCGCATCTTCGCAACAACGCTATGGTGGCTCTGGAAATGGAGGAACGGTAAAATTTTTAATAATGAAAGCTTTCCGACTAATGCTTCGTGCTTTATTTTACAACAGGTAAACCAGTTCGAGGACGCCTGGAGGAGTAGAGCGCTGAGCATGGAACCTAAGGGCAAAGAAGAGATATATGTGAGGTGGAGTAGACTGCCAGCGGGATGGGTGAAAGTTAATACAGATGGAGCAGTCAACACCGAGCTTGGGAGAGCCACAGCGGGAGGAGTGATTCGGGATGAAGATGGACAATGGTGGTCGGTTTTGTAATGAATATTGGAAACTGCACTGGGCCCCAAGCGGAACTTTGGGGCGTGTATCAGGGCTTGGAGCTTGCCTGGAGGAACGGGCACCGCAAGGTGATCGTTGAGATGGATTCTAGACTTGCTCTTGATGTCTTGAATAAGGGTGTTAATCGTGAACACATCTTATTTAGCCTGGTTAACGAATGCCATGGCTTCATATCAAAGGACTGGGAGATCCAGCTCCGACATGTGTATCGTGAGGGCAACACCGTTGCCGACTGGTTAGCTTGTGTTGCTTTTAATTTTCCCTTAGGGATTCATGTGCTAGACGTTGCACCAATGGGCTCTTTTTCGTTAATTAGTGACGATGTAAGGGGTAGGACTACGCCCCGCATGATTCCCACGTAGTCGTTCCGAAAGCATTATAATAAAGCGCTTTTAGCGCGGAGAGCTTCGACTCTCTTTCCCACCAAAAAAAGGTAGATGACAAATTTTTTGCCACAAAATTCCATGGAAGGGTTTACAATCTCTTTTATTTATATTTTGCTCAACAAAGACACAAATCTGGACATTCATCCATTTTGAGAAGAAATCGAGACGAAGAACAAACTCGAACAATTATCCTCAAATCAATTATGTTCATCCTCGAACCAGATCCCTCGCAACCAAATCCCTCGTCGCCGCGAATATTGGGCAAATTTATCGAGCCTATTACTCGATTCCTTGCAACCTCGAGCTTGAGTCCTCCATAGCAGCTTCGAACCCGATTATGCAACCTTTGATTTCTTCAACCTTAATTTGAAAATGCAGCGTTTAATAACTGGAGCTCCCGTCGCTGTTGATACGAAGTAATTGGAGAAGATGGATTAGGGATTTAGGGTAATGGTAGGATAATGGGCTGGGCTTTAAATTCATTGAACTTAAATTGGGATGGGCTGTTAGAAATAAATTTACGGGGTTGCTATTCGATCAGACATAGGAAGCAAGTAGCAACACGGGCGCATTTTGGATGTGCCTCCCAAGCGTATTGAGCCTCTGGGGCGCATCCAAAATGCGCCTCTGGGGCGCATCCAGAGTGTGCCTCTGGGGGCGGATTCTGGATGTGCCCTAGAGGCAGCTTCTGGATGCGCCCCGTTTTCAGCTTTCCACTGCGCCGGATACTAAAACGACCCAAATGAAGTCTTATTTACAATAAAAGTATAGTAAAATTTTATTTATTTTCGAACGTGTAATTTCATCTTTCCTACTCCTTCCTCACGTTCATGTAGTGGCTGCATCTATATCCTTATGTTTCGTTTTTCGTCTTTCTTTCTTCCTTTCTTCTTCTCCAAGAATCAAGTTCATGTAGTGGTTGCATGTCGCTATTAGCTTATTGTTCATTCTATTGTTTACCGTGTTCTTCATCTTTTATCTCAATTTTCTTGAAATTTTTTCTCCACTCCATCTAGTCAGCTACGTTGTAAAGAAAATTATCCAATTGATGTAGATGCTACATTTGAGGTTACACATGATGATGGAACATATCCAAAAATTCATGAAACCATACGGGAATGAAGCCATGAATGTGTTAGGTGATGGAAATTGCGGATTTGGTTTTGGGCTTTTCAGATGAAGATTTCTTAATAATAAGGAAAGAAATACTTATGGAGTTGAACTTGAGAAGAACAAAATATTCAAAGGTGAATATTTAATTTTTTAAAATTATAATAACATGATTATACATGTGAATCTATGCAGTGCACTGTATTGACCACATTTATAAACGTGCTTAAGAATGTTAAATGGACTAAAAATGCACATGTAGATATTGGATGGAGTTGCCTATGATTGGGGGTGATGTATACATTTACTACAAGATAGCCCTAGTTGTCCTTGGTAATAGCGCGTCAATATTCCTTCCTATGATAGCCAACACACCTACTCAAGGCCCGCCTACGGTGATCCGTACGATAGCGTGTGTCTCAAACAACACACTTTGTAGGGGTTAGTCGAAGTTTTACATTATCTCATTCATAATTAATAATAACGGGTTTGCTATTCGATCAGACGCGGGAGGCAACACGGGTGCAGTCTGGATGCGCCTCAGATGCGTACTTTGGATGCGCCCCGTAGTCTTCATGCGCATGCGCCTCGTATCTGCTCTACTCTTGCGCCTCGTCCTCGAAATTCGATTCCCTTGACTTGTTTGTATTTTTTTGATTGACCGAATAAAATCGCTCTAAATTTATTACACATAATCTCATAATTGGGAGAAGATGGGATAAGGTTAACGTAAGTAAAATTTATTGGATTTAGTCTTATATATGATGAGATTATTAGGGTTAATTTTTTCAATTTTTATTTTTAAATTAGGTTTATATTTATTGAACTTATGTTACTATGATAATAATTATTATTTATTGGTAATAAACTAATAAATAAGATTTTTATTAAAAAATTATTTCATAACTACTAAATTGTATAGAACTTATAAATATAAATTAATAAATTATGTTATATTGTTATGTTCTATTGTTAAGAAAGGTTACCCATAATTTAAAATTTTGTTGCTATTTAGTTCTTATAATATTTTGTGAATAATTTTATTTTATTTTGTCAAATTCATTTAAAATTAATGTTAAAAAAGCATGACCTTTTTTGTAATTTTACGTTTACATCAACTTCGATAAGCTCGTAATTTCCAAACGCTCAACAAACTTATCTAAAAAATTCAGCTAGTTCGATCAGCTACTTATTTCAGCTTCTCAATCAGCTTCAGCTTCAGCTACAGTAAATTTCAGCTTCAGCTTCAGCTATAGTAAGCTCGTGGTTGCCAAACAGACTCTTAATCAGTTCATAAATTTTTATTTTTGCACAGTTGAATGGTTAAAGAATATAAATTTTAATATATAATATGTCAAATACACATTGGTTTATTTTATCATGTATTAATTACATCGTTATTGATTAGCCAAATTTTATATTGCCAAATAAACCTAAAATGTTGGTTTATAGGTCAACCCAACTTAATCGGTTCGTAAATTTTTATTTTCGCACAGTTGACAGTTTAAATTATGGTTAAAGAATATAAATTTTAATATATAATATGTCAATTACACATTGGTTTATTTTATCATGTATTAGTTACATCGTTATTGATTAGCTAAATTTTATATTGCCAAATAAACCTAAAATTTTCTAACCAACACTTAATCTGATAGGCCAACCCAAACCTAAAATTTTCTAACCCAATGTGAGAATAATCAGAATATCAGTAATATTTATTTATTATCTTCTATTATGTTGCTATTTAGGATAGTTTAGATTTGATATTATATGGAATCTTTATTGTTTTCTTGTAATTTTCTATATATAAGGACACAATGAAGTCGATATACAAGTGATTTTATCCACCATAATCCATCATGGTATCAAGTCTACCGATTCTAAAGGACGTGAACCTACCCATACTATCGATTTACATGTGATGTCTACTGGTGTGTTGCTTGGTCTCTTTTACTCGTTGTTGATGAAAATATTTCTTGTTAGTTGTCAATGAAGATGGTTCTATCGACCTACATGTGATGTATGCTGGTGTTGTATGGTCTCCTTTGCTTGATGTTGATGAATATATATCCTCTTCGTGGTCAATGGAGATTTCCGGTCTTTAACGTTCGTTATTTTACCCTAGGAGCGTGTGAGGATATTAATAATATCCATCTATTATCTGCTATTAATATATGTGTGGTTTTATGAACAATAATCCATCACCCAACACTTAGACTGAATTTGATCGGTTAACTAGAGAAATTTAGGTTTATGTTTTGCATTTTAGAGATATGATCCGATTCAGAGTGACCCGACATGAACGCAAAAGGTTTAGTGTTTCTAGACATTATTTAGAGTGGCGAACCCAAAACAATCCGCCCAACCAAATAGACCGATCTACTAGACACTACAATGTGATATTTTCCAAACTACCAAAAAAAAAAAAAACAATGTGATATTTTCCTTTTGAAATTTAGTCACAAAACTACCCTAAATTCTTGAAAAAGCCGGCTTAGGATTCCTCCATAGTCGATGATCCATTGATAATGACTTAACGAGAATTGTAAACGTCCAGTATTTTCAACTCGAATGACCCTGCATTCAACCGGTTTAAGAACATTACTTCAAAACCTTGAAGCTAGAGCTACAGATAGAAAAACATCAGGACGACTAATATAATTTATATAAACATGTCGCATTTTGCGTTCTCCATAATAACACATTAATTGGAAGAATAACAATGAACGGGTCTACAAACATCCAGAGTGTCCTTCATTACATACTTCTGTTATTCAAGCACATAATACACACAGAAGAGGGACAGAAGAATGCGAATTCTCTACAGGAGACCTCTAGCTTTGCTATTGCAAATGCAAGGTCTATACACATGTTTTTTTATGGCTACCCATCTCGACAGTCGGATTCACCAATAGAACACACCCAGATGATCATTTTATCCAACTTTGAATGTAGTATCTGCTAGTTCTTACTGAATGGAGGAGGACACAATAGATTTTGTAGTTATGGCGTTCTTTCAAAGCTACCGCCACCACCACCCAAGTGCATGTGTAGCCATTCTGTGTCCATAACAGGCGCATATTCTCTCCCTGCTTGAGAGCCAAATATCATCCCAGTTGCATCAAATGTGGGGGGCCCAGACTGAGATAAACATATATAAAGCTTTAGAAAACGATCATATTGACCCTAAGGTTGAACTTCGGGTAGAAAATGCCACAGGCTTTAGTCTAAAAGAGTTCATGTAAATGTTCTTTCAGAATTTATCACTTGAATGTTTCCACGAAATCTAGTTTAAAGACCAATGCTATCTTTTCACTTCAAGATACTATATCCTAATTCCAAAAGATAAGAAGACTGAAAGAATAGATAGAAGCTTAACGATACTCATAACTTTCATAAGATGAGCTAAACACGAAAGAGAGACACTACTTTGAGATGCCACAAAAGAGTCAGAACAAAGCATCCATCATTTGTCAAAGTTGTCATTACACAATACAACAAAAGAAATTCGAGAAAGCAAGGATTAAAATGGATAAGAAAAAACAAGAAATAGCTACTCTCAAGGTTTCACCAACTTATATCCTAAATTCCCAATTATCTCATCATTACTCATCAATAGTGAAATATTCCCATGGAAACTTGAGGTTTAGGTAAGTCAAATCATCAATATAAAGCGAAGCATAGAAATTGGAAAGAACAGGCTCATCCATGGTAGCTTTTCATCCTAGCTCAGAAACTCTACTGTTAGGCCAGATATGAAAGGAACAAGTGATGCTTTTCTATTAAATATCTTCTATGTGAAGGCGGTATCTTTGCAGAAAAGAAGTAAATTTTGGAGGTAACTATGAGAAGAAAACAAGAGAATGGTCCCCCCTAATTTGGAAAGAGAGCCCCCCGATCAAAATAAGATGTACCTTACTTATCCTGTTCCGGTCAATTGTAGTACTGATAAGTAACCCATCACACTAACTTCAAATGCCAGCGATGCAATTCACAAGAAGAATATGAATATGAAAATGAAAGATAATGAAATAAATAGAGCACCCACAAACCAACTTCATTATCAAAAGTTCTCTCTTTTTATATACCTCAAATCTCAAGTCAAAGTACAAAAGAAATTCAGAAGATATAACTCGGCTTCTCAAACACAACTTAGTAGCTTAATAAATCAGTGTATCTCTCGGATATGCCACAAGATGGATCATTGTTGCAGTAATTAGGAGAAGTGATACTGCAGTAAGAAGTACAAATGCAAAATTAAGAACTTACATCTTTTGAAGGGAATCCATTGATAGCTGGATTTATTCCTGAATTAACTGCTTCAAGCTTCATGGACAGGAACTAAAGAAAAAGGAAGACAAAAATATTGCTTAGAGAGTTGTTGATTCATAAATGAATCTAGTCATGGAGAACTCTGACAAGTACATAGAAAAGAACAAGACCCATATGACCATATCCCTGTGTAAAGTTGCAAAGTGTACCTAGATTTCCAAAAAAGAAGTACTAGGAAGGACCACGTATACAGTATACTAGCCCTTATCACTGCAGTTCTAAGGACTTTCAGTAAGGTTTTCATGGCTTAGCAAGAACTCTTCAATTCTAAAAAAAAAACTGACAATTAATACAGGAGGAAAGCTGCATTTTACCCTCATAGAGTTTGTTGGCATAACTGAAGAAACAATGCATTCTAGATCACCTTTCTATTTACAATATTTTGAATCTAACTAGATCAAAACCAAATTCAAAGAAATATTTAACCTTGTCAGAACTCAAATCGAGAGTTTACTTTGCTATAGCATTCTAGATTAAAAATTAGATGCTGCCTCAAATAATTTAAAATGTAATGAAAAAGAAAATTCAAGCCCAATTACCTCAACCTGCCGTTGTAATGATTGAATGTAATTGATTATCTCGTCCAGGACAAGTGCTTTTCCAATGACCTGTCCAGGACAAAAATGTTACCTAAAATTATGAGAGCATGATGTGCACATTCAGGTAGAAGTAGAAAATTACTTCATGTTTTCTAATTAGACAATTAGATTGAAGGTCCTAAAGTCACCAAACCTTATTGCATCCAGGCACTAAATCTTGCAGAAGCTTCATTCTCTCACTAATTTTTTCCCTCCTAGCCTGACAGAAGAGAGGTAAATTAGCATTAATTAAAAGTTAAAACAATGATGATACATGCTAAGTGTAGATTGCAGGGAGCAAGAAAATTTACTCTCTCAGCCAGACTGTGGCTATCGGTAGCTTGACCTCTTCTTGCTCTAACATGAATATAGTCTTTTGGAGACTCAGTCGGCTGATTATTTTTCTCAGAAGGTTTCTCAGCAACATCTGAACTTGCTTCTGTTCCAGATTTCAAAACTCCATTCTCATCCTTGGATGCCAACAGCTTCATTTGCTTACTGACTGGCTCGTTCTGAATGAATGATAGAGAAGATCAAAGACACAAAAGCCACCAACATAAAAACACCAAAGTAGATTTAAAAATTAAAAGTGTAGCAATTTTGATCAAGTCACAATCTATGCCACAGCTAATGGACATGAAATTTCTCTAATAACTCATGGGCAGGTTCTCCCTATAAAACCAAAAAGTAGCATCAGAAATGCTCATTACAGACATTACACTTAACTATTCCACTAAACACTCTGGTTAATAAACAGGTTTGGACCATATACCATGAACGCAAAGATCCCCCACATTAATTAGATTTGCTGCATATCTAGCTTATAACAAATAAACTGCACTCCCAACTGTTCCATCTAAAATTAAAAACTCATAATTTCTACAGAGTGGATTCCAAAGAAAGTTATTTGCTGTTTTTATTAATAATGGCAATTCTGAATATGCTCTACCCACCTCTCATATATCAATGGCATACCCCCAAAATTTAAGGTAAAAAGGTGAGTAAAGATCTCAAATTGGACTTTCACATACAGGAACATTCTCTATTCAAAATCTTAACATCCTAAATATAGTCAAAGAGGTATCCATAATCCACCCACCCAAACCTGTTGTGCTGTTTCATTGAACACCAAATTCTCACAAACAAGGGAGGATTGAGAATTTTCTCAGTGTAACTCGAAGAAACAACTGAAAAAAAAATACAAAAAGCAAAATTAAACAGAGAAATCAAGAATATACCAATTCATTGCCACTGTTGGTAGTAGTAGTAGCCGTAGCAGAAAACATCTTCGAAGATGCGTCCTCCGGAGCCACCGCTCTCCTCTTCCTCCCAGCTCCGCCGCTGAGGCTTCCGCTCTGCTCCGTCACGGTTGACTCCTCAATCGAAACATCACGATTTATCACGCCACCGTCTGCGTCCATTAATCCAGCCATCAAGCTCGACGTGAATCCTCCACCGTCGCTGGCCATCCTCAGTCCTAACAGTCCACTAAAATCACCAATTGCTCCTCCTCGACCTCCACTGTTGAACGGCCAAATTTCCGCAAGCGAAGGATTCGCAGAGGAGAAAGAACCTTCGCTGATCAACGGAGGATCCATTACTTGTCACATCCAAAACCGGAATTCTACAAAATCTTCAGCGCTAGTGTTCGAATAGAAGTAGAGCCAGAACCGAAAAAAGAAGTCCAAATCCCCTTAATTCTTCTTGAAGAAAACCGAAAACGAAGGGATCAAAGTAGCACAAAATTAGGTTAGAAATCGAAAATGGAGGAAGGGGGTAATAGTATACGTCGCTTATATGCAGAGGAACTATGGGGGGTGGCAGGTTAAAGTGCGCATATGGTAAGAGGAACAGTGATCCGTGGCAGCTTTAGTCTGTACAGGAAAATGAGGGAGGAGAACAGTGGTAAAGTGCGCTCTGCTGGCGCAGTTTAGCAGCTGATGATGAAGAAGAAGCGTTCTTGGAAGATCCAGTTCAGCTTGTATGGGAAATTTTGTTTGTGTTTTCTTAAATAATTATTATTAATTTATTGAGTTCGAGCTGAGAAATATTGTTTTTGTTTTGGCAGATCGGATCCGGTGATCCCCACTCGCCCAAGCTGGGTAACGTCTTTTCACGCTCTCTTTTGGCGTGTCAGTGTGTCACGCACCAATAGCTCAAGAATACACGATATTGATATTCGTACCCCCTAAAACATGCTATTCATACCCCGACTACTGTACGCAATGCGTAGTCGTAGCAAGAAGCTCATTTCGTTCAAAAAATAAAGGAAAATGGTTACGACTACGCATGGCGGCAGGGCCGTCTCAATGATTTTTGGGGCCCTTCTCAAAAAATAATATTAGGCCCCTAAAAGAGCGGGGAAAAAATCGAAAATTATCTATACAAAGTACGCATTTACATTTTTTTTTAATTCATGAATAAATCGTCCAAATTTGATTTAGAAAAGAAAAAAAATTCAGAAGAGGGAGGCATAAAAGTAAAATGAAAATTAAAAAGTGATGAGTGAGGCTCGAACATATGGAAAAATAAGAAAAAGAGTGATACGTTACCATCTATACTAAGCGATTTTTGTAACGTATATTCAACTTTTTTTTATATATTGGGGCCCTAAAATTTCGGGGGCCCTGTTCGATGGGACCTTATGGACCCCCCATTGAGCCGGCCTTGCATGGCGGATGTGTAGTCCTACTACGCGTACGTCATGCGTAGTAGTCCATAACATACATTTGGTTCGGAAAATGAAGGAAAACTTACTACGCCTAAAAATTTTTTTTTTTTCACTACGCCTACGCGTAGATGTGGTATGCATAGTATGATTAAGGTGGTACGAATAGCAGAACCAGAATACACGATCTTGTTTTTATGTAATTTTGCCTATGGCAAATTTTTGTAGATGTCTTTAGTAACGATTAGAATTGGAAACTAATACGTATAAAAAGGAGTTTCAAAATATCTTGCCATCTTTTTTTTAGAATTTACAAAACAATTGAAAATACACCTGAAACATATAAATACAAATAATAGTTTTTAAAAAGTTTAAACTTGATATAGTATTTGAAAACTAAATGATTCATTTGGAATTTTATAAATTTAAAATTAACCTAAAATCTAACATGTAAGGTTTAGAAACAACCTCAAATTTCCAAAATCTCCCAATTCCGAAATGGTTACTTTTATCAATCACAAATATTGGTGAGGTTTTATTAGATAAACCTACAAGCACCTATTAAAAGTCCCCATCAAGGTTTTGCTTTCAAACGTTTGTAATACAATTGATAATGACATGGGCCATTTTGTTTTTGTCTATTTTAGTTTTATGCTATTTTATATTGTTCAAAAAATTATATATATAGGGTTGTATATACGTTCATGATGGGTCAAAATAGCTGTCCGGTTTTAAACTGATGGACCATATATTTTATAATCCAAGACCGTGAACCGGATTTAAACCGGACCGTTACGAACGGCCTAATACAGTATGAACCGTAAAGATCGGATTAGTTATATTTGGATTGACTTTTTGGTTGTTTTGGGCAATAAATTTTAAGTTTAAGGTCGGTTTGATTTAATAAGTTATATACTATTTATGCCTTATGAATATACAATTTATTATGAGTTTGATTTGTTTCATATACGCAAATACTCGTGAATACTACAATCCAATTATGGTCTTTGAACGGATCAGAACCGGACCATTACGAACAATCCAATACAGTCTGATAAGAAATAATATTATACTTTTAAGACACTTCTAATAGTTTTTACATAAAAAGTAATTCGTATGTAAAACTATGTATTTTTTCCTTCCTTATAATTTCTCATTTCCTGTTACATATATTTTTTTTACCTGTGATTTTCATATCTGTTAGGAATATTGATTATTTTTCCTCAATAGTAAACCCATATATTAAAATGATAAGAAATAATATTATACTTAATCATAGTTAGTAACCTATACCAACCTTTTATATTTTTGATACTTGTGAATTGGAGTCTTACTTGATAACGGTATGAGATAATTTAATTGTACAATATGTTCTTAGCTAATAGACCGAAAAATATATTCTAACATCTTCAACTTTACGTGATAAAGAATTTTGGAGACAAAATCATTTTTTTGTAAACCTCTGATGTTATTTCCTTCGTATATTAATTCCTTTCACATCTCATTTTTTTTTGTGTTTGGATTTGTTCTCAAAATCATTTTTTCTTAAATAGCATCAACAAATTTTAATTTAGTTAAGAATTTAACTCAAATCGTATTATACTATATAATCTTTAAAAAATATATATTTATACAAGATTTGGTTCACAAGTAATAGTTTGGATTTTCGGTCATTTTTCATTAGTTTAAATAATAAAATATCAATTTCTATTTAAGTTAATTAATTAAATTATTATGTTACATTAAAATTTGCTATAAATTAAAAAAATTATTTACCATTAAAACTTAAAATTTAAAATTATACCCGAAAACTATAGTAGTTATATTTTTTAACCGAAGGCTGACATGGTAAACAATGAAAAACTCAAAAGTAAAAAAAAAAAAAAAAAAAAAAAGTGACAGAAGATAACTCTTATATGCTCTCGAATTGTGCATGCTCGTGCTAATTAGTATAATTTACCATATCCTTATGACCAAATCAACCGAATCAAAGCTCGTGCTGATTAGTATAATTTACCCTTTCTTTATTCAAGAAACTACAAATCACTCTAATCAGTTGACAACTTGGCACAAAAGCAAGCAATATGAAACAAAACATGTAGAAGGAAAAAACAAGGGACACTTATATAAGGGAGGATGGTTCTATTTTACAAACAAATGTTGATTTTATCCACAGAACCAACCAATCCCTAATTTTCATCAATAGGAAAGTGGATTTCAGGGTCTTTGGTACAATATTTCAGTTAACAGTATGGTAAATTGACAACCAACTTCTCTTCATCTCTTGTAATGTTTTTCTTCCTCAAATACCAACTGCTAAAAAATAGCTCTACTTAGATCTACATGATTTTCTTTTCTTTTCAAAACATGCTTTCCTGGGCCGAAATGAATGTGATATACTTCCAAATAAACCCTTTTCACTAAACTTGAAACAAGTGCTTCTATGAGTCATTTTTACCTCCATCCTTCATCAAAGCACTGGGTCCATCATCAAAACTGGATCCTGGTGCTGCTTCATTTAGGTCAAGGAATCGCGCCTTTCTGACCTCACCCATTTGCGGGTTTGCACTGTTCAGCTCATAGGAGGGTCCGTCTGGATGTTCAAGTTTTTCGTCTACGTTGACGGGATAGCCTTCTTCAACCAGTGGTATATCAAACGCCATTTCGTCCCTATCACCATGAGCATCGGAATCTGGGCTTTCCATAGTAAATTCTTCCTTATCGCTCCCAGCTGAGTAACTTGGAGATGCATTTGACTTGTCCTGTTTTGCTGAATCAGGATCGGACTCTGATACCTCGTAATGCTGGTAATTTATACGGTTTCTGGTAGACCTCTTGCTACGCCTCAATCCGGACTGTAGATCGTCAGCTAATCTTGACTTAGTTTCTTTTCGAGTACGACCGGGGAATTTCTTTGACTTTCGAGGGCTGTCACTGTCATCACTCATACTTGATAAATAATCCTCTTCTTCCTCCTCTTCCTCTTCTCCATTTTCTTCACTCCAGTGATACTCCTCGTCACCTTCAGAGCCACTGGATGTCCTTTTCCTCTTCTTCCTTTTCAGATATTCCTCGTCATACACTGCTTCTCCAACTATGTCATCATCACTGTCAGAATTTCGATCATTTTCAGAAACCTCGTCAACAAACTCCTTTTCTGAATACCTTTGTGGCCTTCGTCGTCTTCTATCACTACAAAGTTTGGAAGAAACGAATCAGAAAGTGCATTATGTGAAAAGTGAGACAAAAACTTGAGAGAGGAGCTTACCTACGATCCAACTGTTCTTGAGATTTACAATCCTCTTGGTCCATTTCATCATCATAATCAGGAGGAGATGGTGGGCTGAAAAAGCCATTGTCAGGTGCATGGGAAGCTTCAGACCATGTGCCATTTGCAGATGGTTCAGATCTTCCATATGCTTCTCTCTTCATACCAGGCTCTGGAGATGACTGCTTCTGCCTGGTGGAGATATGTAAGTTAGAGATTGAGAAAAAGTGTCTTACCATGAATCTATATGTGCGGAAAAAATTGAGCAATGTTTTTGTTAAGGAAGAAGAAAGCTGTATCTTTTATAGGGAGTAGAACATACTTGGTTATCTTTATAGCCTCATTAATCGAGCGATCAAAGGCATCTGAAAAATAAATCAACAAATAGGATCAGATATCCAGTTGTCTGAATAAAAATAATATAACAGTATATCCAATAGTCTATAGTTACATAAGTAACGTCATACCTACTCTGCAGTATTGAAGGTAAACTTCCACATGATTCATAAAAATGCAATGAGGTTTTCAGAATAAGAATGTAAAGCGAACAAGTATGGGGGATTCAGTCACGAAATCATACTAAGTGCACCACAATATCTTTCTTTAGCAGTATACTGCGCTTTATGAGCAAAGGAAACAGATTTGAAAAGACAACGTTCACAAGTGTCCAATATTTGGATAATGTAACAGCTAAATTCTTCATACCAAATGTGTACGTTACAGGTTTCCTGTCACGAAGTGAACGCCCAGCCATGAATCCATCCATGTTCACAAAGCTATCAAGTAGAAGAGCTTCTCTCTGTTGCTTTTTCAGCAACTTCTCCTTCCTCTGTGGCATGAAAGTGGAAGACATGACAGTCAAGAAAGTGTTGTTACCTTATGAATCTGGAGTACATAAATGTAATATTAAAAAGCGAAAGATGACAGAGAAGGAAGTGTTTTTACCTTATGAATCTTTTCAATCTCAGGCAGAAAATCATTCTTCAACTTCTTGCCAAGGGAAGCTTCTGTTCTATTTTTGCTAGAAAACAGTTTCTCCTGCAAAAGCAGCACAAACAAGAAATAAGAAATACACACTGAAAAACAATATCACTCAAGTGTACACATCATTACCACAAGAGTATTGCACAAGATGAAATAAAATAGCGGGAGCAATTAATATGCGTCAAATTGATTCCTCAGAAAATGAAATAAAGCAAAAGGAGATCTCACAATAAAAAACAGTGGGAGGAAGAGAAGTAAATTGTTGTTTGAGTTGATTTGTTATAAAAGGAGCTTGTTGGGCATATGGATCAAGTTCAAAACTTTCATGAAAAACATTCAAGGCGGCTCCAAATTGATAGTAAGTACCACTTTCTACTTGAACCAATGATTCGCTGAGTTTCAATCCCATACAATATCAGCCTGAATCAGCAAAGACAAATTGTAAACCACCCTCAACAGCAATCCATATGGGATTTTATAAATGGTGCATGATGCCCATAAATTGTCCCAGGGCCCACAAATGATAAAATGGAAGTTTAGTGTAATATCAAAAAAATAACTGTGTTGCACAATAACACTACAAGGAAAAGAGTGCTCATGATCAGACCAAAGACAATTGAACCAGAAAAGGCATATTAATGTCTGGCCTTTTGCAGAGGCAATCATCTATCCACACTCCACATATTTTGAACTAGAAAAGCATACAGAACAGATATGCCTGGAAAGGTACAAAATGCTTTAAACATCACAAGTTCATAGCTCGCTTATTTCTACGGTGGTGACATGTCATTGACATCAAAAGACAGGAATCTTGCCAACTTATATTGCCTCTCCTGTTTAACTTAGAAGAGAGCCAGATGACAAAACTTATAAACAGAATTAAAGAATAACAAGCAAAGTGTGACCATTAACCTTGTTCATGAGCAGGACATGTAACTTACTGAAACAACTTGAAATTCATCCAAGTTAGTTGCAACAGTCTCCCACTCATATGTAGTACTAGGAAGAACACTGGACCCTTTTATCTTAGCTTTTTTCATTTCAACCTTCCTCGTTTCCCGATACAATCTATGACCAACTATCACATCATCTTCATACCTGTATCAATTACATCAAGGGCAATAGCTATTCAGTATAGTGTAAATGTTGCCCAGACTCAATGTACGGCAAAACAGGAGACGTTTCAGAATGGTCATAACTAGTAGATCAAAATTTTCATAAAAAAAAAAAACTAGTAGATCAAAATTTCCTGAAAGATGCAAAAATTACTACAAAAAAATGTTCAGAAGGAAAATTCACAATTTATCAGATATGCATTACTGTACCAGTAGGAAACCCCATGCGAATCACCTCCAATTCGTTCTTTACGAAATGTTGAAAGATGAATTCCATGTTTCATGCGATCATCTATATAGCTCCTGATATCTTCTTGCTGTGTATTATAGGATGCAAATCCTCTTGTCAATATCTAGCCAAAGAGCAAAGTACAACATGCCTATATTCTAAACAAGGTATTCCAAATGACATGCCACAAATAACATAGCTGATTTGATCCATAAGAAAAATAAACTTCACACTGACGGCGACAATGATGATAGGGTTGGTAAGTCCATAGCTACTGAGTTACAAGGGGTAAACTAACTAAAAATAGCTGACCAACTATGTATTGAGTCAAGAATATGCAAGGCACTGAACAACAAAGTCTGTTTACCTAAGGTATTGAGAGAAAATTTCAACTGAAATCTTGCACTTTGAACATATTTACTACCAAAAATACAATATGTATTTGCAGATCTATGTGGGGCTATAGAAGAACTACGAGAAACTAAGGAGATCTTTCATAAAAATTACCTGAACACGAATGTCACATAAAGCTTTAAGGATCACAACACGAACCGCGGGCTCAAGAGTCTTGTAAGCTTCAATTTCAGCCCTAAGGAGGAAACAAAAAACTTACATGAACATAAGATCCTTACAAGGGGAGAGTAAATTCATTATCAAACTAATAACTATGATCAGATTCCAACTCACCCATGCGCAGCAACAATTGGTAAGTCTCCCTCAGCAACCTGCAATTCAAAATTTCAAATGAAGAAATGAGATTTCAAGAAACAAACCTACCTCAAGGGAAGAAAGAATAACAAGTAATGCAGTTTACCCAATGCCACCAGTCTCTTAACTTCCTACAGAGAACTGTAACCCATGTTTCCCGTCCACAAGCCATCCTAGTGACAGGAGGGATTGCCTGCCATAATGGAACCAGAGATATATAATGCATATACAACCTCCATTTGCAGAAGATCCTGTGATTTTACACTATAAAATTGGTATAACAATGTGAAATCAAGTGCAGAAACCAGAGTGTCATCAAAATCATGGAAAGATGAAATTTTTTTTTTATTCTTTCATATTCTAACTAAATTCAACAGCCTGAACAAGTCATCATGCCAAACTTTTAGTAATGACACACAGTAGGACAGCCATACCCCTAATGAGATTGTCAAACACTCAAATATGCTCCTGTCCAAAGCAAAAAGTAAAGAAAGGTAGCTACTGCATCCAAGAATTTCAAACAATTGACAAAACCAGCTGATGCCAAATCATAAAAAGAGCCCTAGCATAAGTGATGTATTGAGGAGTTACAAGGAAATTACGACAAGACAAAAGAGCAAGAAAAGATTGGACCAATGTATACATGCACTAAATAAGAAAGAACCAGCCAAGGTCTGAAATAATTGCAAGAAAAACCTAAGAAGTTACAAGGGATGTATATTAGGAGTTACAGCTCAATAGTCAATACTCTACACCATGCTTAGTCCAGTGGGATATTGAGAAACACAGTTTTCAGCAAAAGTGGTTTTACTTTGACGAAGCTCCAAGTATACAATTAGTTCACACAATTACATGCCCAATAAATACAATTTACCATATTAACAGAACTGATATTCATAGAAGGTAGATATCCTTAATATTTGATGAAAAATCTCAATGGCTTAATGAATGAAAATTAAAATCTTAAAGTGAAACTCCACAAGTAAAGTTGTTTCAGCTTTCAAGACTTGTCCAAAATGTTATTGCCAGATAAAAATGTCTTATTATATGATGAATCCATCCTTCTAGGCTAATTACATTATAGAAGGTAGTCAGTAGTGATTATAGAAAGTATACTCATTTCCAAAACATTGGATATCAAATATAGTAGGTAAGTATGTTCATTAGCTCTTGCCTGGTGGAAAATTCAGTAAACAAATGCCAAAAAATTCGTCAGCATATAGGAACTTCGCATTTGCTTGACAAACTCCTGAATATCAATACATGGAATTATTATCTTTGGACAGCTTTATGTGGAGAAGACCTACACCCACATTTGAAAAATCACCAATATTTCTAAATTTAGCCAATAGACATACAATCATGGAAAAAGATTTTATTGAAGGATATTTACAGCCTAAGTAGTAATTGAACAGAAATAATGAGGGTAAGCTTATCTTCATTAAACACCTACATTTTTTATTTTACTAGCTTTCTGATCGAAACCCACCCTCTCTCATGGATGAGTTTGATTTGTCTAGCAAGCTAATTTTTCAAGTTGAAACGATGTTATTGGGAGGGGCTTATTTTTTTTCACTGTTATGTATGAGTATGACTTCAATTTTTAAAACCATAACTTCCCTTGGGATTTTCTTTCCTTGACTGGATAAAATTGTCCACGAGAAAGGTGAATTTCTACAACGAAATATACAATTAAATTTCTTTGTTAAATAATTAGCCCCGTTAATAATCAGCCTACAGATGCAAAATAGCCCATCCTACATGCCCTCAAATCCTAGGGGCATGAAGAGAATTTCTGTTATGTCCCTCCTACATGATCATGTTTCAGTAATGTATTTGGGGTTTTTATTTTTTCATTTTTCCTAGGAAAATTTCCCCCAAGAATCAGCCAACAGAATGCAGATAGACAGAATCACAATCATTGACAAAGTAATAAAAGGCAGGACATAGAGTATCTATGCTAAGCCAAAAATTGCCACAGGAGGAATGCTCAAGAATTAGGCACACCCAGTACAGATCTTTTTGCTCATTAGAAATGGAAACTGGTTATGTTTAACTACATGAGGGGCTTTAAAAATCATATAGGTATCACTTAGTAGTGAAACCACTACTTCATATTGCACAATGTTTGAAAGGAAGGGAAAACAAGATCCAATAGAATTGAATAATAGAAACAGAAAAAGTAGGAACAAACAAAATCATATAGCATTTATAAGGAAGATTCGGCTACACCTAAACATTCCTACTTCGGTAAAAAAAAGTTCCCAATTTTATCAAATCTCAATCTAGATGGACTTGCACTCAAATTGGTCCAAACCTAACCTCCAGTAAGTTATATGACCAACTTAGTGAATTCTCCTCTAGTCCCATCATAGACTATGTCTGTTCACAATGCACCACATTTCATAAAAGAAAAAAAAAAAAGGTTACGCTAATGAGCACTTTCTTTCTAGATAGTAGATAGTGAAACCTTAATATCGAATACATGGCATCATTGAAAGCTGTCTAACACATTCCCAGCACAGAGCAACAAACAAGAAATCCTCAATTTGTCAAGAAGAAACAAAGTCAACAGACATGTAACATAATACTTGCAAAAGCTTTAAATTTGATGAAGTGAGGAAAGGAATAAAGAACTAACCTTTAGCAATGGTATGTGTATATAACTCAACGTATCATTCGGTGTTATGAGTGATGTCTCAAACTCCTCGGCAGAAAATTCAACTGTAATGTTCAATAGCGGCCTAAAAACCTACAACACCCAATACAAAGAAAACAAGCTTCCATCAGAAATTAAGCCCTCGAAGCATCTTCTAACAAAAATCACTGCTGAACTTTAATAAATTTTCATCCCGAAAAACTCACATTAAAAAAATTAAGTATAGAACCCAACTCCCACATAGCTCTCAAATTCCACCTAGGTATCTGCCCAGGCGGGGGTTCATTCAACAATGGCGTAATGATTTTACCAAATTGCCCCTTCCCACTGTCCTCCGCATCTTTCTCCTCCTCTTCCTCCGCAGCTTCCTTCACCACCACCGCCGCAACTTTAACCTTCTCCTTCTTCGTCGGCCGGGACCGGAGCTCAATCAACGGCGGCTCCGCGTACAACTTAGCGCGTACTGTGCACGCTCTAGTAGGCCTTTCCTTCCTCGCCACTACCACATCATTGCCCCCGTTCTTACTACTCTTATTACTGCTTTTCTTGCTCTCGATTTTTCCGTTCTCTTTCTTTTCACCCTCAATTTCAGCTTCCCCATTGCTCTGCGCAGTTTCCGCTACCTCGTTTTTCCTGATTGTGATGGCCTCGGACTCGAGCGGTGGTGGAGAGGGCTTCTGAGCGTTGATCGGGATTGAAACCTCGCCGTTCATTGTAGGTTGATCGACGATGGGGGTGTTTTGGTTGGGGGAGGAGGGATTTGGGGGTGGATCATGACCTTGCATCGGAAATAGGGGGTAAATTAGGGTTTGTGTTTGAAAGGTGAGGAGTAAGGAGAGAATTGTTTATCAAAAGCTTGTAAAAACAAGGACGGTAGATATATCCTGTATACTAGTAGCTTGTAATTTGCATTCAGACTGTGATTGAAGATTGCTATGAAATTGAGTTTAGTGGATGATGCTGAGCAGGAGACTCAGAGGAGAGATTGAAGAGAGGGTTTGTGGAAGAAGCACAAGGGGGAGAAACCGAGAAAGAGGAGAGTTGGAAGAGAAGAGCTCACAAAAAAATGTGTATTTTACTTATTTACAATTTACAAAATAGCACGAATCACATAGTAAAAATAACCCAAAATAATATCAACTATCAACATTGAACCGAAAATAATACGAACTTTGAAAATTATTAGGAGCGATACAAATTATCAATATATTTACCAAAAATAATACGTCATATATTTTCCGGCCAAAACCCTAGCTCCGGCGATGACGTGGCAAGCGGAATGTTACATGTCATCAAATAAAAGGGTTAAATGGGTGATGTGGATTTTATTTTTAAAAAAAACAATTTAAAAATATTTTAAAGATTAAAAAAATAAAAATTATTATTTTTAAAATTTTAAATAATAATTTTTTAAAAAATTGTACAAATATTTATTTTAAAAAAATAAAAAAAAAATAATATTTTTTAGAATATTTTGTTAATCAAATTTATTTTCGAATTTTTGTATAAAATGAAAAAATATTCTAATTTATTTTATTTTTTTTAATCTTGTAATCTAATCCCTATAGAATTTTTGTCACAAATTTTTTTACAAATTCTTTTTTTCCTAAAAAAAATAATTTGTAAAAAAAAA
>BSUD01000196.1:154678-165434 GCA_033239045.1 Fagopyrum esculentum
AAAAAAAAATTCGAATTTTTTTTTAACAAGTTTTTTAATCAAAAAAATTCATAAAAACCTTTTTTACACACTTGTTTAAAAAATTTTCAAACTTTATTTCAAATGTTTTTTACAAAATTTTTTTTATAAAAAAATTGTACAAATGTTTTTTTAAAAAACTATTATTTAAATTTTAAAAATATTAAATATTTTATTTTTTAATTTAATATTATTAAATTTATTTTTTGAAAAATAAAATTCACATCACACATTTAATTCATTTATTTGATGACATGTAACTTTCCGGCTGCCACGTCATCGCCGGAGCTAGAGATTTTGCCGGAAAAGTGTGACGTATTATTATTGGTAAATACATTGATAGTTTGTATCGCTCTTAGTAATTTTCAAAGTTCGTATTATTTTCGCTTCAATGTTGATAGTTGGTATTATTTTGGGTTATTTTTCCAATCAGATATGCTGTTTTCCCACATTATACACTATCATTGACGTGAGTTTATGAATGACGTTTGGTTACAAATTTGGATTACATTACATTATTTGTGATTTTGAAATTTCAAATATTAGGTTTCTGGAAGCTGGTCGATGAAGATTTGGAGAAGTTAACGAGATTTTAAAAAATTGGGTATATGTCCATTGTTTTCTCCAGGGCCGTCTCATTAATTTCGGAGGCCCTGTACCAAAAATTTATTAGAGGCCTCCAAAAAAAAATTAATTATATAATATATGATTTATTTTAATTAATAATACTTGATAAACTATACTTTAAAGGAAAAAACATAATTTAATAGAACTGAAATAATAAGGAAGTTAAACAGTAAAATAATACAATTAAATTAAATGGAAAAAAAATATACAAGTAAATTAAAAACGAAATTAAAAGGAAAAAGTATCAAAAAAAAATTGTTTTTAGCTAAAATATAAATGAAAAGTGAGAAGAGGCCCCCCGGAAGACTCGAACTCATGATCTCACCAAAGAAGCAGAACAAAACGTACTTACCAGCTGGGCAAGAGTTGCAGGCTGAACATAATTACTTTTTATTACACTATAATTTTTAAACAGAGGCCTCCAAAAATCCGGGGCCCTGTTCGGTAGAACATGTCGCACCGGCTAATGAGCCGGGCCTGGTTTTCTCCTATCATACTCACCATTTGTGTCATATTCTTTTTTCACTACTCTGCATTATTCCCAAAAAATTGGACCAAATTTGAGTTTTTTTTTTTCCAATTTGTTCTTTTCCGCAAACATTTTCACAGTCCTTCGTTCTTTTCTTCTTCAAACATTAATGATGAAAAGTTCCTAAGAGAAAGACGAGAGAAGCACCAACCGTCCAACCACAAAAAAAAAAAAAATTTGTGAGCAAAGGACATGATAAGAACGAAGGAGAACGATGAGCCAAGACCATGAGAAGAACGAAGCAGAAGCACTTGTCTTGAGCAAAGGTCGTGAGAAGGAGACTATGAGAAGGAGAAGAACGACCCTTCATTTCTGGTGTGTTGATGTATAAATTAGGGCTAGGGGTAATTTGGTATTTACTTAAATTAAAACCTAGTTTCGAACCATTTAGGGCATGCTTAGTAACCATAGATTTGAAAATTTTTCAGATTTGTAATGGACTCCACAAAATAATAATTGTGTTTAGTTTGAGATTTTTTAGTTGTATTATTTACCTTTATCAACTTGTTGGCACTACCAACTTCCAAGTTTCATGAATTTTAAGGGTAAATATATTTTTGTCACACGCAATAATATATTCACTAAAGAGGACGAGTCAACTTTAAGATTCTAATGAAGTTGAAGACAATTTTGTGTAATGCTACTTAGTTTAATGGTTTTGATTTTTTCACTTTTGGTTCATTTTATGTTTTGGAAATACGTAAGATATTTCATATTTATAATTTTCGTGTCAACCATGTAAGGAGTGAAGGCTTGCGCTATTATAATTTGTTTAAAATTCCGATTATATATTATCCTAAAAAAAATCTCACCCGAAAATTTGTTGATCCACTCGTCCACCCAATGGAAACCTGTGACAAAAGTTACGTGTCAAGTAAAGATTTTAGGTGACGAACTAGGTGACGAAAGTGGTACATTCACGGTCCACCCATCACTTGACTCGTTGACAACCCTATTTTACATTTTTGAGCAAGTTTCTCCTCTTGGTACTAACACAAAGAAACACAAATAATCTTTTTCTCATATTCTCCCATTAATAACGATAATAGTTATAGCAATTTGTTGTTCTCACAACAACACAACAAAACCGCTCTTGCTTGGACAAACCATCCCTCTCTTTTGTTTATGATCCAAGGTGATGTACAAGACATTTTTGGTTGACTTTGAAGGAAAACAGAATGGTAGAACCCGACATAAACTTTGGATCTCAATTTTCAATTTTATCATCACTCGACACAATTCGTTTCAAAGCGTCATTCGATTCTTTCGGTACTTCAAGTATAAGTTCAAGTCATATCGAAAAAAGGTGAATATGTTGAATAGTCTAAAACACCCATTCCCCTCGATGTCACCCTTAAATTCCGATACAAATCTTATTGATTTGTAATTGAGTCTTTGAAGCTCCTAGTTCTCTGTTGGTCCAAACAAACGTTTTATTTGGACTTTGTCGGGTCTAACCGCCATTAAAGTTGACCAACTATTTGCAATTAGATCCACAACACTATCTCGTGTTGACTTTTATTGCCCCCTTGTATTGATTATACTCTCAACGAGATCCGAATTAATTATGTCAAAACTTTTTATGTGTCATACATGTTGTCTGGACTTTAAGTTGTTTTGAATTTATTCCTTTAAGAAGACCACCCTTCCCCTCTTGTCCAAAAGTTCATCAATCATCGCTCAATGAGCATACTTTAACGAGACAACCAAAGCCTTATAAATTTCTTCCTCTTTGATGATTTCTTGGAAGAATATATAAAATTAATAAATATTTTTGTTATTCGTTGTGAGTTGTTTTTTGTATTGTGAGCCAAATCTTTATTTGTTGACTTTTTTAGACAAAAGTCGCACAAAGTGCGAGCACAAAAGTAGCTTTTAATATAAGAAGCACGAACCTTTAGCTAATGCAAGTAAAATCCCTACTACCACACATATATCCACTTTCATCCTTTTCGTCATCAAATCCTTTTTCTTCTCATAAAAGATAAAATTATACAAATTCACCCTTAATAATCACTTTTTAATAGGACATTACTTTTTATAAACTTTTTAGCAAAAAAATCACCCTTCATACTCATCTATTTGCTATAAATCACTTCTTATAATATTTTTGACATAAAATTACCCTTAGTTTTAAACGTTTGCAAATAATCACCTTATATTAATTAAAATTACATCACATGATTTAAAATTGAAGCATAATCAAGCTAAATTTATGTTATTAATATTAATATCATAATTAGTTTTTAATAGTTGGGTTAAGTATTACAATTTATATTAGAAAAATAATCAAAAAAATTATAAACTATTACCCATGTATAAAAAAAAAAAGTCCATCCAATATTAAATTTAATAAATCGTATACAAACTATCACGTACAAAACCAATTCTAAAACGATCTCAACTCCGAATATTAAATCAATGAGATGGTTGCCACATTTTTTTTTAATTTTTTTAAAATTTGTTTTAGTTAATCAATAATAACGCCATTATAACCATTTTCATTTGAAAAAAAACAATGAAAATGTTATGGGTTAAAACATTTTCAAAAAGTTATGGAAAAACTACAATAATAAGGTTTTAATCATTGAGATTAATATTCACAATAAAAGAAAATTCCGGGTAAACATATCTAAAGCAAAACTAGTGGAAAAAAACTAAAACTTTTTCACTGGCCTTTTTTTCTTCTTTTTTTTTGTAGGTTTTCGTGGTAGTTTTTTTTAAAAAAAAAATGTTGAAACTACCGCAAACCAATATGCATATAAAAATTATATGTAGGCTTTTTTTTCCAGAGCTTTCTGATGTTGGTTATCAGACGATAATTTGTGTATGAGTTGAGTGTTACAATAAGAAATAAGAATGAATCTCGGCCACGTGATTACATAAAGTTAAAGGTTGTGATACATTAATATATAGGGGTAATAACTAATAAGGTCCCTATTGCCATGACTAAATTTACGTGTTTTACCTAATTAACCTAATTAACGACACTTTCATTGTCTACATTTTTTGTCATTTGATGCACGAGTTAGACATGCTAAAGGTTGAAATCAAATGTGCACAAAATAGTTATGTATTCATCTTAGTTGCGCACGTTACATGCCCATATATATATTCGTTCATTACACAAATATTTTTTTATGTAATATATATAGTATAGATCATATGAGAACAAGCCTTAGTGTAATCATGAGAACAAACCTTATTGTTTAGTATATTATTCGTAGTTATTATTAGTTTTGTTACGAAGGTGTCATATCGTTTAATGTATTATTCGTAGTTATTGTTGGTTGAATGGATTATTCGTAGTTATAATTATTCGTAGTTATTATTAATTATGATATCTACCTTAAATCTCGACCCTTAATACTCATCGTCCGACGGCCTAAGATTGTTCTTATTATAAACAATAAGAGTTTAGTTGAGCGGAACATTAATTCATAATTTATACATATTAGTTCACAGCAATAGGTTGATCAGCATGTATTACAAGGTTGCATGTAGACATGTAGTACAACGTTGCAGCATTATCCAAGGTATAGAGTTTAGTTGAGCGGAACCAAAACAGTAAATGAAAGCAGAAGCAGTCACTTGCTAACACAAGTAAGCTGGTGACACTTCCAACAGCTTCTTATGCTTTTCGAGGAACAATTATAGAGAATTTACCTCCGAGCAGGAAGGTTGTGGAATTGAAATAAGATCAAAGCTTACCCCTCAGCTCGGCCTTCGAGCAAAAGGTATGCACTTGAATAGGTGGTTACAGGAGCCTCGAGTGCATGATACTCAAGCAAGGGTCGGTATGCAATACTAGCTGTTGGGTACGGGATAGTTTCCTCGGTTGGATAGCTTCTATGAGGAATTATCTCATCAAGGAACCAATGCTGACTTGGAGTGAGGGATAAACTACTCTCAGAAGGTGTGAGTTCCCTTAGAGTGCAAAATGCAGGATGAGATCTTGCAAGCACATAATTGTTTTGAGTGTCAAATCTTTGGTGGGTATTATCCAGGTAGGTGGGTTCGTATGCTGAAGATATCGGAAGGTAGGATGATGAGTAGTAGCAATCTGGATCTGTTGTCGTCTTCGGACGCTGCTGGTAATGCATGAAAGCAGTGGAGGAGAAACTGAATCCAGTTTCATTCCCATTTAGTCTGTCAGCATCCCAACCCAAGAGAAGATTTGAGGGCTCTTTTCTTAATCCGTTATGTCCCAAATCATCATTTGGCTGATCTAAATGTCCAAAATAATCATTTGGCTGATCTAAACATCCAAAATCATCATTTGACTGATCTAAATGGCCTAAACCATCATCTGGCCGATCTAAATGTCCAAAACCATCATCTGATGGATCTAATTTCATCAGAGTTGTCAGTGCAGGTTGCCTGCATTCCCCCAATGACGAATCCAACCAGGAATCAGAACTTGGAGCTTCTGCATTGTTTATGATCCATTCAGGTTCTCTTTTTTTAAACTCACGATCCAATCCCCAGAGAACATTTGACAGCTTTCTTCTGAAACTGGAATGTCCTAGATCATCACTTAATCGATCTGATTCCGTGAGAGTTTTCAGTGCAGATTGTCTGCAGTTCCCTGTTGATGAATCCAACCAAGAATCTGAACTTGGAGCTTCCATAGCATTTGTGATCCATTCAGGTTCCCTCTTTTGGTACTCAGGATCCCATCCCGGCTGAAAAGTTGATGGCTTTCTCCTGAAACTTGAACATCCTAGATCATCATTTGATTGATCTAATTCCATGAGAGATGTCACTGCAGATTGTCTTCCCAGTGACAATGAGCCCCCAAAGGTGCAATTCAACAACGGATCAGAAATTGGAGCTTCTGTTCTGTTTGTGATCCACTCGGGCTCTCTTTGTTCATACTCAAGAAGGAACTGACTGTCACGGTTGTTGATACAAGCTGTGGAACTCTCACCGTTGACAAGTAAGCGATTCTGTGCTGAAAGAACATTGTCTAATCCGTAATGATAGCTACTGGAAGGGACATCATTCAAGAAATTTCCTTGTATTGGTTCATACTCAAGAGTCGTGCTGTTGTGGCTATATGTTCTAGAGCCGTAACTTTTTGCATCCTCTTTCCGAAAGGCTCTTGCAGAATTGTTGTCCCAAGACTGATTGTAATCTATGTTTGAGAAGTAATAGGGCTTTATTTCTCTGTCTTGGTGTCCAAGGGCCATGTGGCCTGCACATTCAAGTGCGGGAAGGCAAGCACTCACAACTGGTTCCTCTTGAACAAATGGCCTGTGGACTTTGTTCGACCAAGAAGAAAAGGAATCAGCGTCCATGAAAGAGGATTCTTTGTACTTTACTAGTTTCCTCTGACCCCAGCTTTCCTTCAGCTTATTATCTAGCCTTGACTTGAGATTTTCACAACACTGTTAGAGGAAAGTTCCCAGCTTCACGATAAAGTAAGGTAAAGAATTTCTAATTGGATAATTGATGGAAAAAGACTGTACATTGCTTTCAGAACTGTCAGGAAGCAAGCGGTTGAGGAGATGAGAGATCATGTCACACCTGAGAATGGTTTATAACGCATGTCTGTGAAAAAATTGTCACAAAGAAAAGAAAAACTTCAAGTGGCAGATTTTGTGCTTATACCCCTTGAGGACTTCAACATTCCCAGGAAATATTGTTTTTGCAGCCCAACTTTGTAGCTTTGCTCTCTTCTTAGAGGATATGTCCCCATCCATGCAGCGAGTATCTGAATGAATACAGCACAATCCTTTGTTTCAGATCGGTAAAAATGAAATCAAGCATACATCTTATTATATATCAGAGGGGTTTTCCCTACTACAGACTATCATTCATATGAACAAGTTTTTATGTGCAATACAATTTACAATAATCTACCTGTCCTTACTGATTCAGTAGCGCTTTCCAGGAAGAAATCGTCAGGTCCTCTGGATGCCGGAGTTCTGACAAGAGATGAAAACTCGAGGTTTACTAGATCATTCCTCCCATTGGTCTTGATGAGTGTGGAAGCCACGGGATTGTTGTTACCCTGTTCTACCATGCCAATCTTTTCAGCATATAATAGTCCTTAAAGGGTGCTATATGAATAACAATTGGTAGGGATGCCAATAAAAACACTGCAGCTTAAAGAGGACATACCAGATCTTCTTAACCCAACAAGTTGAGGCGAAAGAAGTAAATTTTTTTGACTGGCCCTTGCATCCTCGGAAAACGATGAAGAGTTGTAGATTTTCTTACTGCCTTCCACTTCTGCATGGATGTGCAATTGCGAGGTTTTAGTAATACAAGTATTACCATTTGAAACTCCAGTGGGGCTTATACATACACAAAACTGAAGCATTAGCAACAGTATATAATGCACAATCATTTAGCGATCGAGGAGAATCCTAGTAACAATGAGATTTATGTGGCGTTTAGAAGGTACTAATAACTCGCCTCTAACATTCCTTGCTGCTGTATAACACTCATCTCCACCATCAGTTATTCCTTTGGAACACTTGAGCCGGATGTTCCCGCCAGGTGATGACTTTGAAGGATGTTTGAGAGTAGCATCCCCCCTAAATTTCTTGAAAAACGCAAACTCTGAGGTTTTGGGGTCATGTGCTGCAAGTATTCATTAAACAAAATTAACCAAAATAGTCATTAATAAATTGATTTAGGTCTTCGAAACCTCAATGGATTGCTTATGGAAAAGGAAAACCACGTCCGGAGCTTCAGTTGGATTACCTGGTGCAGAAGCAACTTCAGATCTTCCAGATTGAGAGCGATCGATTTCAGCAACTTTAAACCTCACTCTTTTTGCGCTCTTCATTCCTAATTAGGGAAGTAAAGCTTAGCGTTAGAAATGCTCGGACTTGCTTCTCCAGTAAACGGCAATTTGCTTCTGTTTATTGAAATGGATCCCGTCGTTAGTAAACGCAATATCCATATGAAGATGGTCATACATTTGCTCAAAAGTCACAGAGCATGTGAAAAATATTAATTCAGCAGAAACTGAAGTTTGTCTTTTGCAATCAAATAGAAATCCTAGGGCAGGCAGAAGGAAGAAGAAATGGCTTAAAAAATCAATTCATCGTGATCAAAGATCCAAAAGCAACGCGATAGAAATGGTACAACTTCTATCTCCTTATCAGACAAATCTGAACAGAATCATCCCAAGATATCATAGCAACCAGTAAATTCATCACAATCGACAAACATGTAGCAGTAACAAGAAATTAATCGAAAAAGCTAAAGTAAGCTACGAAATCTGAAATAATTTCAGGCAGAGAGACGGAATACCAGATCAAAATGAGGCATTATGCGCGAAATCTTTGATCGGGGAAGTGTTTCTAGGGCACCAATTGCTTTAGAAACTCTCGAAATTTAGTACTAAAATTGCGAAGCTTGGTATGCTCCTCCATGGAACATAGTCCATGATAGTTATTTGTCTTCTAATGGCAAAATTGGCACCAAAATATGAATGACACGTGACTCGCACGTGATTGATCAGTTGACAACCGTAAAGGATGAAAATTCTTTAACAAATGGGCGAAAGCGGGGTGATAGTTGAGGGGGGTGGATCGAGTATAATCAAGGAACGTTTCATCCGCTCATCATGCGATCTATCATTCATTCATATAACGTAGTTTTTATATTATAAAATTTTTACCTTTTATATGTGGACTACAACAGCGAGTGAGTGGACTACAACAGCGAGTGAGTGACGGGCTTTGCGGCCAATGACACGGCTCCGACTTGTTAAGCTTGATTCTCATATGATTATTCAGGTTCAGGTTATGCCTCCCTTTTTAACCTGATATCTCGGTGTGAAGGCTTGTTAGCTCATAATGAATCGTTAGACTTGGTCACATTTTTAATAAAAATAACAAGATAGTGGACTCGTTAGCCAATATTGTCTTATCATTATATTATGGTTTATACATTTTAGATAACCCCTCGGGGTGCTAGTAAGTTAGTGGCTAGGTTTGTCATCTGCACGCATGTCTGAACGGCAACACCCATGGTATCGCACTAACTTTTTGCATATAACAATCTAGACAAGTCAGAGGTGTGAAAGCTTTGTCAAGACCATTGAGTACTTTGAGAAGGGTACTGGACAAAAGGTGAACCTAGACAAGTCAGAGGTGTCTTTCAATGCTAACGTTCTGAGCCTGGAGAGATTGAGATTAGCTGGGATTTTGAAAACAAAGCTTGTGGACAAACACAACCATTACTTGGGTCTCTCTACGACTGTTGGACGCTCATAACATGAAGTGTTTACCTATGTGAAGGAGAGGGTTCACAAGAAACTGCAAGGGTGGAAGGAAAAGGTTCTCTCTCAAGCTGGTAATGAGATGTCTTTCACGGTAGGCTCGGCGTACTAGCTCGGTCGCTGCTCACATATCCAGGACTAGAGAAGCCTTCTTTCTAGAGACCATGCTTCTGTTTGGGCTCGGGTGTGGAACTTGTGCCTCCCCCGGAAGGTGATCCTCTCCACATGTAGATTGTGCTTCAATGCTATCAGGGTAGCGGCTATTTCGGCCTATCGTAGGATTATAGCGCTCCCTAATTGCTCTCATTGTGGCCTGGTGGAGGACTCTACCCATGTTGTTCTTGGTTGCGTCGTGACTCGTGATGCTTGGCTTGGGTCACCGGTGAGAAGTTTGGCCTTGGCATTATCGCATCTACCAATTCATGAGTTGAGTTGGTTGTGGAGCTTTGGAAGGTACATGGGAGCAATGTTGTTATGGAATTCTTCATCAATGCTTGGATTGCGTGGACCTGTAGAAACATGGCTAGGTTTAGCAATTCTCCCCCTCTGCAACACTACATGACTACAAACAATCCCTTGCTAAAGGAGTTTATTTATTTTGCCGCTAGATGCATGTGCTAAACTATTGTATCTTATCCTCGTTATTTTCTACCCCCAAAATCAGCTGAAGGTTCAGATAAGCAAGACATCACTGCCAGTTTCAGACGTTCTATCCCAGTATCCTATCACTGTCAGCTGAAGGTTATGCCTCCGTTCAAAGCAGTTTTCATGCTTTTAGCACCACACAAATAATGTAAAAGACTCTTACACACTTAAGCCCACCAAACTACCCTTCACTTAACCCCTCTAAGAATCATCCTACAAAAGCCAAACCAAACTACCCTTCACGTAACCCCTCTAACAAGAACATACCGGGCTTATGCAGGAATAAGAACAGCGAGTGGTACTATATAAGGCATACACATAAATCTCAAACATTGCAGTGGGTACACACCCACAAATTAGACAAAAAAGCACGTAGGAGGTTCTGGAGGAAAAAAACAAAGATAAGACGCCCGATTGAAATTAAGTATTTCATGTGAATACGATGATATTGGAGAATCAAGAGCATGACGCCCAATTCCCTAACGATAAGGAAGATGAAACTGACACATAAATGGTAAATGATGAAATTGTCAAACGTTTAGTAGTAATTGTGTTCAATAGTGTTGTATGGTAAGAAGTGAACTTGGACATTGATTAGAATATGAATCAAACTTTGACTGAGTGCATATATCACACAAATTGCAACCTACAGCATGGGCTCTCTTCAAGAGATTTTAAGGGCAGTCTGGATTCAC
>BSUD01000196.1:165444-188050 GCA_033239045.1 Fagopyrum esculentum
ATTTGATTGATCTAATTCCATGAGAGATGTCACTGCAGATTGTCTTCCCAGTGACAATGAGCCCCCAAAGGTGCAATTCAACAACGGATCAGAAATTGGAGCTTCTGTTCTGTTTGTGATCCACTCGGGCTCTCTTTGTTCATACTCAAGAAGGAACTGACTGTCACGGTTGTTGATACAAGCTGTGGAACTCTCACCGTTGACAAGTAAGCGATTCTGTGCTGAAAGAACATTGTCTAATCCGTAATGATAGCTACTGGAAGGGACATCATTCAAGAAATTTCCTTGTATTGGTTCATACTCAAGAGTCGTGCTGTTGTGGCTATATGTTCTAGAGCCGTAACTTTTTGCATCCTCTTTCCGAAAGGCTCTTGCAGAATTGTTGTCCCAAGACTGATTGTAATCTATGTTTGAGAAGTAATAGGGCTTTATTTCTCTGTCTTGGTGTCCAAGGGCCATGTGGCCTGCACATTCAAGTGCGGGAAGGCAAGCACTCACAACTGGTTCCTCTTGAACAAATGGCCTGTGGACTTTGTTCGACCAAGAAGAAAAGGAATCAGCGTCCATGAAAGAGGATTCTTTGTACTTTACTAGTTTCCTCTGACCCCAGCTTTCCTTCAGCTTATTATCTAGCCTTGACTTGAGATTTTCACAACACTGTTAGAGGAAAGTTCCCAGCTTCACGATAAAGTAAGGTAAAGAATTTCTAATTGGATAATTGATGGAAAAAGACTGTACATTGCTTTCAGAACTGTCAGGAAGCAAGCGGTTGAGGAGATGAGAGATCATGTCACACCTGAGAATGGTTTATAACGCATGTCTGTGAAAAAATTGTCACAAAGAAAAGAAAAACTTCAAGTGGCAGATTTTGTGCTTATACCCCTTGAGGACTTCAACATTCCCAGGAAATATTGTTTTTGCAGCCCAACTTTGTAGCTTTGCTCTCTTCTTAGAGGATATGTCCCCATCCATGCAGCGAGTATCTGAATGAATACAGCACAATCCTTTGTTTCAGATCGGTAAAAATGAAATCAAGCATACATCTTATTATATATCAGAGGGGTTTTCCCTACTACAGACTATCATTCATATGAACAAGTTTTTATGTGCAATACAATTTACAATAATCTACCTGTCCTTACTGATTCAGTAGCGCTTTCCAGGAAGAAATCGTCAGGTCCTCTGGATGCCGGAGTTCTGACAAGAGATGAAAACTCGAGGTTTACTAGATCATTCCTCCCATTGGTCTTGATGAGTGTGGAAGCCACGGGATTGTTGTTACCCTGTTCTACCATGCCAATCTTTTCAGCATATAATAGTCCTTAAAGGGTGCTATATGAATAACAATTGGTAGGGATGCCAATAAAAACACTGCAGCTTAAAGAGGACATACCAGATCTTCTTAACCCAACAAGTTGAGGCGAAAGAAGTAAATTTTTTTGACTGGCCCTTGCATCCTCGGAAAACGATGAAGAGTTGTAGATTTTCTTACTGCCTTCCACTTCTGCATGGATGTGCAATTGCGAGGTTTTAGTAATACAAGTATTACCATTTGAAACTCCAGTGGGGCTTATACATACACAAAACTGAAGCATTAGCAACAGTATATAATGCACAATCATTTAGCGATCGAGGAGAATCCTAGTAACAATGAGATTTATGTGGCGTTTAGAAGGTACTAATAACTCGCCTCTAACATTCCTTGCTGCTGTATAACACTCATCTCCACCATCAGTTATTCCTTTGGAACACTTGAGCCGGATGTTCCCGCCAGGTGATGACTTTGAAGGATGTTTGAGAGTAGCATCCCCCCTAAATTTCTTGAAAAACGCAAACTCTGAGGTTTTGGGGTCATGTGCTGCAAGTATTCATTAAACAAAATTAACCAAAATAGTCATTAATAAATTGATTTAGGTCTTCGAAACCTCAATGGATTGCTTATGGAAAAGGAAAACCACGTCCGGAGCTTCAGTTGGATTACCTGGTGCAGAAGCAACTTCAGATCTTCCAGATTGAGAGCGATCGATTTCAGCAACTTTAAACCTCACTCTTTTTGCGCTCTTCATTCCTAATTAGGGAAGTAAAGCTTAGCGTTAGAAATGCTCGGACTTGCTTCTCCAGTAAACGGCAATTTGCTTCTGTTTATTGAAATGGATCCCGTCGTTAGTAAACGCAATATCCATATGAAGATGGTCATACATTTGCTCAAAAGTCACAGAGCATGTGAAAAATATTAATTCAGCAGAAACTGAAGTTTGTCTTTTGCAATCAAATAGAAATCCTAGGGCAGGCAGAAGGAAGAAGAAATGGCTTAAAAAATCAATTCATCGTGATCAAAGATCCAAAAGCAACGCGATAGAAATGGTACAACTTCTATCTCCTTATCAGACAAATCTGAACAGAATCATCCCAAGATATCATAGCAACCAGTAAATTCATCACAATCGACAAACATGTAGCAGTAACAAGAAATTAATCGAAAAAGCTAAAGTAAGCTACGAAATCTGAAATAATTTCAGGCAGAGAGACGGAATACCAGATCAAAATGAGGCATTATGCGCGAAATCTTTGATCGGGGAAGTGTTTCTAGGGCACCAATTGCTTTAGAAACTCTCGAAATTTAGTACTAAAATTGCGAAGCTTGGTATGCTCCTCCATGGAACATAGTCCATGATAGTTATTTGTCTTCTAATGGCAAAATTGGCACCAAAATATGAATGACACGTGACTCGCACGTGATTGATCAGTTGACAACCGTAAAGGATGAAAATTCTTTAACAAATGGGCGAAAGCGGGGTGATAGTTGAGGGGGGTGGATCGAGTATAATCAAGGAACGTTTCATCCGCTCATCATGCGATCTATCATTCATTCATATAACGTAGTTTTTATATTATAAAATTTTTACCTTTTATATGTGGACTACAACAGCGAGTGAGTGGACTACAACAGCGAGTGAGTGACGGGCTTTGCGGCCAATGACACGGCTCCGACTTGTTAAGCTTGATTCTCATATGATTATTCAGGTTCAGGTTATGCCTCCCTTTTTAACCTGATATCTCGGTGTGAAGGCTTGTTAGCTCATAATGAATCGTTAGACTTGGTCACATTTTTAATAAAAATAACAAGATAGTGGACTCGTTAGCCAATATTGTCTTATCATTATATTATGGTTTATACATTTTAGATAACCCCTCGGGGTGCTAGTAAGTTAGTGGCTAGGTTTGTCATCTGCACGCATGTCTGAACGGCAACACCCATGGTATCGCACTTTTTGCATATAACAATCTAGACAAGTCAGAGGTGTGAAAGCTTTGTCAAGACCATTGAGTACTTTGAGAAGGGTACTGGACAAAAGGTGAACCTAGACAAGTCAGAGGTGTCTTTCAATGCTAACGTTCTGAGCCTGGAGAGATTGAGATTAGCTGGGATTTTGAAAACAAAGCTTGTGGACAAACACAACCATTACTTGGTTATCTCTACGACTGTTGGACGCTCATAACATGAAGTGTTTACGTATGTGAAGGAGAGGGTTCATAAGAAACTGCAAGGGTGGAAGGAAAAGGTTCTCTCTCAAGCTGGTAATGAGGTGTCTTTCACGGTACGCTCGGCGTACTAGCTCGGTTGCTGCTCACATATCCAGGACTAGAGAAGCCTTCTTTCTAGAGACCATGCTTCTGTTTGGGCTCGGGTGTGGAACTTGTGCCTCCCCCGGAAGGTGATCCTCTCCACATGTAGATTGTGCTTCAATGCTATCAGGGTAGCGGCTATTTCGGCCTATCGTAGGATTATAGCACTCCCTAATTGCTCTCATTGTGGCCTGGTGGAGGACTCTCTACCCATGTTGTTCTTGGTTGCGTCGTGACTCGTGATGCTTAGCTTGGGTCACCGGTGAGAAGTTTGGCCTTGGCATTATCGCATCTACCAATTCATGAGTTGAGTTGGTTGTGGAGCTTTGGAAGGTACATGGGAGCAATGTTGTTATGGAATTCTTCATCAATGCTTGGATTGCGTGGACCTGTAGAAACATGGCTAGGTTTAGCAATTCTCCCCCTCTGCAACACTACATGACTACAAACAATCCCTTGCTAAAGGAGTTTATTTATTTTGCCGCTAGATGCATGTGCTAAACTATTGTATCTTATCCTCGTTATTTTCTACCCCCAAAATCAGCTGAAGGTTCAGATAAGCAAGACATCACTGCCAGTTTCAGACGTTCTATCCCAGTATCCTATCACTGTCAGCTGAAGGTTATGCCTCCGTTCAAAGCAGTTTTCATGCTTTTAGCACCACACAAATAATGTAAAAGACTCTTACACACTTAAGCCCACCAAACTACCCTTCACTTAACCCCTCTAAGAATCATCCTACAAAAGCCAAACCAAACTACCCTTCACGTAACCCCTCTAACAAGAACATACCGGGCTTATGCAGGAATAAGAACAGCGAGTGGTACTATATAAGGCATACACATAAATCTCAAACATTGCAGTGGGTACACACCCACAAATTAGACAAAAAAGCACGTAGGAGGTTCTGGAGGAAAAAAACAAAGATAAGACGCCCGATTGAAATTAAGTATTTCATGTGAATACGATGATATTGGAGAATCAAGAGCATGACGCCCAATTCCCTAACGATAAGGAAGATGAAACTGACACATAAATGGTAAATGATGAAATTGTCAAACGTTTAGTAGTAATTGTGTTCAATAGTGTTGTAT
Organism: Fagopyrum esculentum; assembly: GCA_033239045.1. Lineage (NCBI taxonomy): Eukaryota > Viridiplantae > Streptophyta > Magnoliopsida > Caryophyllales > Polygonaceae > Fagopyrum > Fagopyrum esculentum. The sequence continues at coordinate 170,166 of BSUD01000196.1, forward strand.
GGTAAGAAGTGAACTTGGACATTGATTAGAATATGAATCAAACTTTGACTGAGTGCATATATCACACAAATTGCAACCTACAGCATGGGCTCTCTTCAAGAGATTTTAAGGGCAGTCTGGATTCACAGATATGAGTGGTGCTCAAGTGCACTTCGAAAATTACCACAAATTTGCTAGAGTATTAAGGCTATACTAGAAATTTTTGCAAGGCAGATGTGATGCTCAGAGCGGGATAGACAAAGGGAGTTCCTTCAACTTTACTCATTGCAGCAATTTCATAATGTTTTGAAAGAACCTAAGAGGATTCCCTCACACTGGGAGTCAATAGCACAACACCCTAGCCAGGATTGCAGACTGTATATTATGGTCAAATTGCAGTTACTTTTTAGATTATACTAAAAATCTAACAAATTTATGTCACACTTCCCAAAACCCTTACCTAAAGCATATCAACACAATAATTACTTTCATTGCACCAAGCCTCTTAGGAGTTTAGGGCTTCGCATTTACATTTCACTGGCACAATCAGAGATCATTTCCCCATTAATTATTTTGTATGTGAGAAATAGAGAAAGTGTTAAATGATTTATATTGTATTGCTTTCGAATATTAGGTAAACTATTAACTTCTCAAGGGAAGTCAGGCGTCAATTTTCATATTTTTCATAAAGATCAGTTTCAAATCAGTAAATGACTGAATTTTCTCAATGGATCGAGGCGAGACATCTATCTTTTTTAAGATAAAATATCAGGTAAATGAATTAAACTTCTCAAGGGACATGAGGCAAGACATCATTTTTTTATAGATAAGTAAATGACCAAAACTTCTCAAGAGTCATAAGACAAGGCAACCAGCTTTTTTTCAGAAAAATAATTTTCAAAAATCAATAGGTGAAGGCAACCAGCTTTTTTTCAGAAAAATAATTTTCAAAAATCAATAGGTGACTTAAACTTCTCAAGGGACATGAGGATCTAATTTTACATATTGCTTTCGTGAATTGACTAAAATTTCTCCAGAGACATGAGGCAGACAAGGTATCAATCTTTTATAGATAAATCGTTTCCAAATATCAGTAGCTGACTTAAACTTCTCAAGGGACATGAGGCTGACATATATCTTTTTCAGATATTGCTTTCATAAATCAGGTAAACTATTAACTTCTCAAGGGAAGTGAGGCAACGATTTCCATCTTTTACAGAAAGATTATTTTAAAAAATCAGGTAAATTACTAAAACTTTTCAAGGGACATGAGGTGAGACATCTATCTATTTTAGGATAAAAAATTTCAAATATCGAGTAAAATGAACTGAATTTCTCAAGGGACACGAGGCAATGCATCAATTTTTTTTATAGATAAATCATTTCCAAACAAGTAAAGAACTAAACATCTCAAGGGGGCATGAGACAATTCATGATATTTGAAAATATTTAGCTAAAACATCTCAAGTGAGGCAACAATTTCCGTCTTATTTCAGATATCTCTTTCATTTATCAGCTAAATTATTTAGCTTCATAAGGGAAGTGAGGCAACAACTTCCCTCTTTTTTCAAAAATAATCACTTTCAAATGCCGGAATTCGAATGAAGTTTCTCAAGGGACATGAAGCAACATCAATCTTTTATAGATAAATAATTTTCCAATATCAGCAAGTAACGACATGCGGCAAGGCAACCATCTTTTTTCAAATATTGCTTTGAAGTATAAGGTAAATGATCAATTTCTCAAGGGAAGTGAGACAACAATTTTCATCCCAGGGGGGCATGAGACAAGGCATCCCATCCCATTTCAAATATCGCTTTCAAATATCTGGTAATCAATTTAGCTTCTCAAGGGAAGTGAGGCAATAACTTCCCTCTTTTTTCAGAAATCAAACACATGACTAAAACATCTCAAGGGGCATGAGACAAGGCATCCCGTCCCATTTCAAATATCGCTTTCAAATATCAGGTAATCAATTTAGGTTCTCAAGGGAAGTGAGGCAACAACTTCCCTCTTTTTTTCAGAAAAACCACTTTCAAATACCAGAATTCGAATAAAGTTTCTCAAGGGACATGAAGCAACATCAAACTTTTATAGATAAATAATTTCCCAATATCGCCAAGTAAATTAAACTTCTCAAGGGACATGCGGCAAGGCAACCATCTTTTTTCAGATATTGCGTTTAAATATCAGGTAAATGATCAATTTCTCAAGGGAAGTGAGACAACAATTTCCATCTCTTTTGGACTGTTCATTTTCGAAAATCAGGAAAATGACTAAAACATCTCAAAGGGGCATGAAACAAGGCATCTATCTTTTTTAGATTGATCATTTTTAAAAATCAGATAAATGACTAAAACTCAAGGGGCATGAGGCAACAAATCTCCCTTTTTTCACTTTCAAATATCAAGTAAATATTTAGGTTCTCAAGAGAAGTGAGGAAACAATTTCCTTCCTTTTCAAAAAAATATTTTCAAATATCATGAATTGACTAAATTTTCTGAAGGGACATGAGGCAGGCAAGGCATCAATCTTTAACGGATAATACATTTCTAAATATCAGTAGGTGATATGGCATCCGGCTTTTTCCAGAAAGATCATTTTCAAATTTCATAAAACCGCAAATTGACTAAAATTTCTCATGGGACATGAGGCAGGCAAGACAGTAATTTCCATCTTTTGCCGAAATATCATTTTCGAAAATTAGGTAAATAACTGAATTTTTAAGGAACATGAGGCAAGGCATCTATCTTTTATGGATGGATCATTTCCAAAAATCAGGTAAATGACTTAAAAATCTCAAGAGACATGAACAAAGGCATATTTTTTTTAGAGATAAATCATTTCCAAATATCAGTAAATAACTAAAACTTCTCAAGGAACTTGAGACAATGCATCCGGCTTTTTTTCAAATATCAGGAATTGACTAAAATTTCTCAAGACTTTCTCAAGGAACATGAGGCAAGACATCTATCTTTTTTATAGGATAGATCATTTTCAAATACAAAGTAAAATGACTAAAACTTCTCAAGGGACATGATGTCTGTAGCAAGGCATCATTTTTGTGATGATAATTTTTTTCAAATATCAGTAAATGACTAAGGAGCATGAGACAAGGAATCCGTCTGTTTTCAGAAATCGCTTTATAATATCAAAATATCAGATAAACTATTTAATTTCTCAAGTGAATAGAGACAACAATGTCCTTTTGCAGAAAAATCATTTTTCAAATATCAGAAATTTACTGAAATTTCTCTCAAGGGAGATGAGGCAGGCAAGGCATCAATCTCAAGGGACAAGAGGCAGGAAAGACGACGATTTCCATCTTTTTCAGAAAGATCCTTTTCAAAAATCATGTACAAGACTCAAATATTTCAAGCGCCATGAAACGATACATCTATCTTTTTTAAATAAATCATTTTCAAAAATCAGAAAATGACTTTAACTTATCAACTGACATGAAGTAAGGCATCAATTTTATATAGATAAATCATTTCAAAACATCGGTAAATGAGTTAATCTTCCCAAGCGACATGAGGCAAAGGCGGGGCAAAGGCATCCATCTTTCATTTTTATTGGCATCTGAAAGTCTGACACCTCTTCAGAGTTTCTTAATAATTTCTCAGTAGAACATTGCAATCTTACAAGATACAATTGTTGCTACAAAATTGCTTTATTTCCCCCTTTTCCGATAATTTGTATCCTCTTTCTTGAAAAATAGGCCTCATATTTATATTTTAATAATTTCATAACAGGAAATTGAGACATTCAAAATGCAACTAACTATAGTACACTAATACATTTTGTTTCCTCTAGCTGCCAGCAAAATTGAAAATTAAAAACTCCTTAAAACACGCAACAAAGCAAAATGCAGCTAAGCTTATTTGGATGCTTCTGTTGAGTAAGGAAGCATAGCTGTGCATACACATCATCATGAAGACAGAAAACAAGAATGCAAGGACATACGTATGACCCATGAACAGATATACTTGAAACCAAACATCGAACATCTATTTTTATAAAGGCAAACTGCAACATATGTCTGAACTGAAACCATCATACCTGGTCAACTATTCTGGAGTTGTAAGTGCCCAACCCTTCTTTCTGTAAGTTTCACGATCATCTTCACAAGAGTTGCAACAATGATCATCAGCGCTTAGGCTAATTAGCATAGCAATGAGAAAAGTATCTAATGATGGAGGAGACGAGGGTGACAACTGACAACTAGATCTTTTTCAATTATAACGTAAATGACAATTTCTCAAGCATGTGATTATTTATAGGCATATTACAATGTCGCATGTAGTACAACGTTGCAGCATTATCCAAGATATGAGAGTTTAGTTGAGCGGAACCAAAACAGTAAGGAAAGCAGAAGCAGTCACTTACTAACACGAGTAAGCGTGGCGATGCCTCCAATAGCATCTTTTGCTTTTCAAGGAACAAGTAGAGAATGTATATACATAATACAGTACCGTCAGTACGTATTAATTCTCTCCAATCTAGTTTCTGATATTGTGAAGGTTGTAAGAGCCTCACATTAGTATGGAAGAAAGCAAAGCCTCCGAGCAAGAAGGTTGTGAAATTGAAATAAGATCTACGCTTACCCCTCAGCGCAGCCATCGAGCAAAAGGTATGGACTTGAACAGGTGGTTACAGGAGCCTCGAGTGCATGGTACTCAAGCAAGGGTCGGAATGCAATACTAGTTGTTGCAGGGTACAAGATAGTTTCCTCGATTTGATAGCTTCTATGAAGAATTATCTCATCAAGGAACCAATGCTGACATGGAGTGAGGGAGAAACTACTCTCAGAAGGTGGGAGTTCCCTTAGAGTGCAAAATGATGAGATCTTGCAACCACATAGTTGTTTCGAGTGTCAAACCATTGGAGGGTATTATCCAGGTAGCTGGTTTCGTATGCTGAAGATATCTGGATATGTTGTCGTCTCCCGACTCTGCTGGTAATGCATGAAGGCAGTGGAGGAGAAACTGGATCCAGTTTCATTCCCATATAGTCTTTCAGCATCCCAACCCAGGAGAAGATTTTACGGCTTTTTTCTTATTCCGATATGTCCCAAATAATCATTTGGCTGATCTAAATGTCCAAAATCATCATTTGACTGATCTAAATGGCCTAAATTATCATCTGGACGATCTAAATATCCTAAACCATCATCTGATGGATCTAATTTCATCAGAGTTGTCAGTGCAGATTGCCTGCATTCCCCCATTGACGAATCCAACCAGGAATCAGAACTTGGAGCTTCTGCATTGTTTATAATTCATTCAGGTTCTCTTTTTTCAAATTCACGATCCAACCCCCCGAGAAGATTTGACAGCTTTCTTCTGAAACTGGAATGTCCTAGATCATCACTTAACCGATCTGATTCCGTGAGAGTTTTCAGTGCAGATTGTGTGCAGTTAGTTGACGAATCCAACCAGGAATCTGAACTTGGAGCTTCCATATTATTAGAGATCCATTCAGGTTCCCTCTTTTGGTACTCAGGATCCCATCAAGCCTGAAAATTTGATGGCTTTCTTCTGAAACTAGAACATCCCAGATCATCATCTGATCGATCTAATTCCACGAGAGATGTCACTGCAGATTGTCTTCCCAGTAACAATGAGCCCCCAAAGATGCAATCCAACAAGGGATCAGAAATTAGAGCTTTTGTTCTGTTTCTGATCCACTCGGACTCCTTTTATTCATACTCAAGAAGGAACTTACTGTCACGGTTGTTGATACAAGCTGTGGAACTCTCATTGCTGACAAGTAAGCGATTCTGTGCTGAAAGAACGTTGTCTAATCCGTAATGATACAAGCTGTAGAACTCTCATACTCGAGTCGTGTTGTTGTGGCTATATGTTCTGAAAGAGCTGTAACTTTTTGCATCCTCTTTCCAAAAGGCTTCTGCAGAATTGTTGTCCCAGGACTGATTGTATCTATATTTGAGAAGTAATAGGGCTTTATTTCTCTGTCTTGGTGTCCTAGAACCATGTGGTCTGCACATTCAAGTGCGGGAAGGCAAGCACTCACAATTGGTTCCTCTACAACAAATGACCTGTGGACTTTGTTCGACCAAGAAGAAGAGGCATCAGCGTCCATGAAAGAGGGTTCTTTGTACTTCACTAGTTTCCTTGACCCCAGCTTTCCTTCAGCTTATTATCTACCCTTGACTTGAGATTTTCACATCACTGTTAGAGGAAAGTTCCCAGCTTCACGATAAAGTAAGGTAAAGAATTTCTAATTGGATATTTGATGGAAAAAGACGGTACATTGCTTTCATAACTGTCAGGAAGCAAGCGGTTGAGGAGACAAGAGATCACGTCACACCTGAGAATTGTTTATAAGGCATGTCTGTGAAAAAATTGTCACGGAGAAAAGAAAAACTTCAAGTGGCAGATTTTGTGCTTATACCCCTTTGAGGACTTCAACATTCCCAAGAAATGTTGTTTTTGCAGCCCAACTTTGTAGATCCGCTCTCTTCTTAGAGGATATGTCCCCATCCATGTATACAGCACAATCCTTGTCTCAGATCGGTCAAAATATAATCGAGCATACCTATCAGAGGGGGTTTTCAATACTACAGGCTATCATTCACATGAACAGATTTTTATCTGCAATACAATTTACAATAATCTACCTGTCCTTACTGATTTAGTAGCGCTTTCCAGGAAGAAATCGTCAGGTCCACTGGATGCCGGAGTTCTGACAAGACATGAAAACTCGAGGTTTTCTAGATCATTCCTCCCATTGGCCTTGATGAGAGTGGGATTGTTATTACCTAGTTCTACCATGTCAATATTTTCAGCATATCATGATCATTAAAGGATGCTATAGAATAATAGAAATAACAATTGGTGGGGATGCCAATAAAAACACTGCAACTTAAAGAGGACATACCCGATCTAGATCTCCTTAATCCAACAAACTGAGGCGGAAGAAGAAAATCTGTTTACTGGGCCTTGCATCCTCAGAAAACGATGTAGAGTTGTAGATTTTATTACTGCCTTCCACTTCTGCATGGATGTGCAATTGCGAGGTTTCAGTAATACAAGTAATACCACGTGAAACCCCAGTGGGGCTTATAGAAACACAAAACTGAAGTATTAGCAACAGTAAATAATGCACAAGCATTTAGCGATCAAGGAGAATCCCAGTTACAATGAGATTTATGTGGCGGTTAGAAGGAAATAGTACTAATAACTCGGCTCTAACATTCATTGCTGCTGTATAACACTCATCTCCACCATCAGTTATTCCTTTGGAACACATGTGCCGGATGTTGCCGCCAGGTGATGACTTTGAAGGATGTTTGAGAGTAGCATCCTCCCTAAATTTCTTGAAAAACGCGAACTCAGAGGTTTTGGGGTCATGTGCAGCAAATATTCAATAATCAGAATTAACCGAAACAGCCATAAATAAATGGATTCAGGTCTTTGAAACCTTAATGAATTGCTTATGGAAATGGAAAACCATGTGCCGGAGCTTCAGTTGGATTACCTGGTGCAGAAGCAGCTTCAGATCTTCCAGATTGAGAGCGATCGATTTCAGCAACCTTAAACCTCACTCTTTTCGCGCTCTTCATTCCTAATTAGGGAGGTAAAGCTTAGCGGTGGAGATGCTTGAACTTGCTTCTCCAGGAAACTTGCTTCTGTTTATTGAAATGGATCCCGTCGTTAGTAAACGCAATATATGAATATGGTCATACATTTGCACAAAAAGGCAAAAGTCACTGATCATGTGAAAGATATTAATTTAGCAGAAACTGAAGTCTGTCTTTTGCAATCAAATAGAAATCCTAGGGCAGACAGAGGGAAGAAGAAATGACTTCAAAAATCATTTCATCTTGATCAAAGATCCAAAAGCAACGCAATAGGAATGGTACAGCTTCTACCTCCTTATCAGACAAATCTGAACAAAATCATCCCAAGATATCATCGCAACCAGAAAATTCATCACAATCGACATACATGTAGCAGGAGCAAGAAATTAATCGAAAAAGCTAAAGCTATGAAATCTGAAATAATTTCAGGCAGAGAGACGCAATACCAGATCAAAATGAGGCGTTATGCGCGAAATCTTTAATCAGGGAAGTGTTCGATCGCTTTCTAGGGCACCAATTGCATTGAAAACTCTCGAATTCAGGTACTAAAATTGCGAAGCTTTCTATCATCCTCCATGATAGTTATTAGTAGTGGAATAAGAATTTAATAATTTATTATGATATGCCATGGTGAGGTAGACATGGAAGACTTGCAGTGAAAAATCAGGAATAAGTTAATAAATTATCACTTACCATAGATGTCAGCTCTGGAGTGTGCTCAGCAAGTGGCCTCTTAACAACTCTTGGTGCAGCTGATTTAACATAAGATGGCCGATGAAGAACATGTGGGTGTAAGAAAGGCGGAGGCCCAGGAGGAAGAGGCTGTGTCATCATAGGTAGAGGACCAAAAGGCAGCCTAGGAACAAGGGCACCATTCCGGGAGCAGCTATTGGTGGGTGCATGTCGGGCATATGTGGCATTAGGGGCAAGTGTGGAATTCCTGGAGGCAAAACATCTGGATGTAACGTTGGAAGAACAGGAAGCCCAGGGAGCGGGGCATGCTATCTTGGTGGTGGACACATTTGAGGAATCTCCTTGTTCTCTGTCTGATTTTTCACATTAGATTCTGATGCTGCACCCATCTATTGATTTTGGTGGCATCCCTGGTAGAGGAAGCATACTCAAAACCTGCATAGAAACAAATAATAAAATGACATCACACTTTTCTGGTTTTCCCTAGACAAAACATTATTTACGGTATCCAAGCAAGAAGACGGATGGAGGAAAAGGATTGTATTTGGAAAAAGAAACATCTTAGAGATTCAAACTGTCAAAGCTACAAATAACTGTGACTAGTGCAAAAATCATTGAGTCTCCCTTTCAAAAACTATGAAAAGAGCTAACCTGCGATGAATCCTTGGAAGTAAAGCCACCTGTCCTCCCCGCTATACTTTTCTCTAAATCAGCTCCAGTAGTGCCTGGTGGAGGTGGAGGGGGCAAACAGCAAGAAGTTCCTTAGGTGGGGGACCTGGAGAAGGTGGTGGTAGTGGGCCTAGTGGCAGCATGGCCAATGATGTGTTTAAACCAGGAGGCTTTGGGGGCATCGGAGGTAGTGGTGGTAGAGGAAATAATTCCGGTAAAGCAGAAACATCTCCCTCATCCAAACCATCAGAGTTTGGCAAAGGTGGTGGTGGAGGAGGAGGTACAGGTAACGTTTCATCACCAGGCGGCATGGTTGATGATGATGCCTCTGACAAGGAAATCCTGGGTCCTAAAGTAAGACAAAGCAAAACATAGTTTTATTTCCCCATAATACACAACAGCAAAGTATGACTGAAAAGGAATACAATAGGACAAAGGATTGAAAGAGCGTCAACATATTGAAGACTTGTACATAGGAGGTTTCCCTGGGAGGGGCTCCGGTTGGATTCAGTGTTGGATGAAAATATAAAGAATCCTGAGAAACAAATAATACAGAACAAGTAAGAAGCTACCTCAGGTTGTAGATGTGTTGCTCTCTCATCTTCTTCTGCACTCCTTCTACGAGGTAGCCCCAAATGGCTGCAGTAGAATTACCACAAATTAGAATGCCTCTGAGAGTCACCCTTTTCCTTCATTTTGTCTTCATAGTTCATATTCCTGCTCACGAAAAAAAACTACCCAAAAATCTTCTTTTACCAAACACTCAATTAGCTTTTCATATTTTATAAAACTATACAAAAAAAACTGCCCAACCATCTACACAATAAGCTAAAGTATCAAAAAAGCTTAAACTACCTAAAAATCTCTACACAATAAGCTAAAGTATCAACAAAAAAACTTAAACTACCTAAAAATCTCGTCTTACCGAACAGGTCATAAGTTGAAATACGACCCAGAGACATATCAGTCGGTCATGAGTTCGAGTTCAAGTTCCTTAGACAGCACAAGTCCTATGCTCTTTGCGACCCAGCTCCATAACTGGAGTGTCACCTCGACAGTCGTTCGGTTTTCTCGAATGAGTGTTTTGCAAACTAGTGCTTGAACCACTCCGGAATTATTCAAGCTATCGGGTGATTTACTGCAAAGTTCTTTTTCACCGATTTTCAATGATAACACATGCTGAAAACTAACACAATAAACATAAGATTAACGGTCAACTACTAGCTGCCACTAATTACCGCAGAGTTCCAATCATACAAAGGCACCAGGAAGAATCGAGTGCAGTTCATAAAGGAGAACCAAGCAAACATGCAACGGTCTTGCAATATCTTCACAATCACAAACACAGTGCAATTGAGCAACAGAAAACCGCTCTAAAAGAACTACACCTAAGCATGAACATATATATGATGAAGCTACACAAAAATTTAGATATGCACATTCAGTTCAAGACACTCAAAGAATTACACAAAACATGAGCATATACGATGAAGCTACACAGAAATTTAGATATGCACATTCAGTTCAAGACAAAAATTAAGCGGGTGCAAAGTTGCTGTTCATAGGTCAAGCTTCTAGCTGTCTATGATTAGAAGACACAATTCCTTCTAGGGGTTGAGGAAAGGGGGAGATTTAAGCTAACAAAGACAAAATAAATTCCCTAACTACAAAGTTTCAAATTTGTATATCAATTTAGAATGAGTACTTGATAATCAAGTGTATTTGGTTACTTTTTTTTTTCAAAATAATCCGAGTACAATAATCCCATAACCTGGCCTTGCCGAACGAACCCTTAGCCACTCTACTCTATTTTAGATGAACTTACAACGATAGCAAATAATCCTGCTAAAGCAGAAGCGATGGTGAATTGGCCCACACCTACGTCTCCTAAAAACTATATTATAGAAGGTTAATAAAGACAAATGTGAGAAAACCCGAGAGAGACATGCTGAAACATGATAACAGGCCCATAACCCATATTAAGTATTTCCAAAGCTACGTAGTAAGCACAACCAAGTTTTAACCACCCATCCATTCAACCTTATAATAATGTCAAGTGTCAACTTCAAATTTCTGGCAACAAAATTGACTGCTACAAAATGACGCTTACTGTCAATTACCTAGAGCATTAACTAGAGAAAATCACAATGTAAAAGCATCTGAACACTTTCTAATTTATCAGATACGTGTACTGGAAATATAGAAGGCAAACAAACCTGATTCAAGGTCCATATTAAAGGAGAACATCTCTTCCCGGGGGGAAAGGAAAAGAGAAAAAAGGCACATATTCTCACACTTTTACTGATGCAGGTACGCCAATTTACATAGCCAATTATTTATTTGTGCCATAATGCATACAAATGAGACAATAAGTGAAAAGATTCAGATATTGGAAAACCTCTTACTTTATAGAGTCGAGAACTTTGATCTACTAACCTTGGGACCATCAATACCACTCGGCCTTGTCTCAAACACATTTACATGAGTACCTAACCTTCTCTTGATTATGTCATGTTTCTGCGTAAGTTAAGGTTTTATAATTCATTGTTGACAATGATCGTCCCACCGATAAGAAAAAAGTTGATAAATATTGAAAAACGGTATGCTAGAAAGAGAGTATTAGTCGGTCAAAGCTCAAAAGTTTGCAAAAATCCCTGGTAATCTGGTTATTTCCACCGACCATTTTAAGGGAGCAACCCTCATGTTGACATCACAACTTTCAATTAGTGTACAATTTACCCAGCTCAGGTAGCAAAAATATTGAGGCTGAACTTTGACCAATCGTTTAGTATCAAAACCGAGTATTTCTAAAGGATCCTTTTTTTCCTTTCTGTAAGATAACTTAGAAACAAAAATGCTACAGTCATGTTTGACTACACATCAATTGGAGAGAATGAACTGGAAAAGGCTTCTCAATCTGTGTCGAGCACGACAAAAATGTTGATGACAATGAAAGATAGTTTAGAAAGAACATGCCAACCAGAGAAGTAGAAATCATTTGCATGTCAGCCATTTATAGCCAAAACTGTAAGTTCAAGAATAAATCCATCAACATTAGGAAATAACACCACATCAGTTTTTTCATGCTTTTAGCACCACACAAATAACGTAAAAGACTCTTACACACTTATGCCCACGACATAGCCACAAAATTTAGCAAAATACTTGTCCTTCTGAACCATAAAAAAATTAAATCAGAATCATACTACAAAAGGCGAACCAAACTACTCTTCCTTTAACCCACAAATTAGTTAAAAAAGCACGTAAGCGGAGGTTCTGGAGGGATCAAAAACAAAGATAAGGCGCACAATTGTAATTTAATTATTTCATGTGAATACGCTGATATTGAAGAATCAAGAGCACGACACCCAATTCCCTAACGATAAGGAAGATGAAACTGGCACATAAATGGTAAGTGATGAAATTGTGACACGTTTAGTAGTAATTGTGTTCAATAGGGTTGTATGGTAAGAAGTGAACTTGGACATTGATTAGAATAAGAATCAAACTTTGGATGAGTGCATATATCTCACAAATTGCAACCTAGAGCATGGGCTCTCTTCAAGAGATTTTAAGGGCAGTCTGGATTCAAACAGATGAGGTGTGTGCAAGTGCACTTTGAAAATTATCACAAACTTGCTCTAGTATTAACGCTATACTGGAAATTTTTGCAAGGCAGATGTGATGCTCAGAGCGGGATAGACAAAGGGAGATCCTTCAAATTTACTCATTGCAGCAATTTTATAATGTTTTTGAAGAACCTAAGAGGATGCTTCCACCCTCACACTGGGAGTCAATAGCACAACACCCTAGCCAGGATTACAGACTGTAAATTCTGGTCAGATTGCATTTACTTTTCAGATTATACTAAAAATCTAGCAGATTTATGCCACACTTCCAAAAACCCTTACCTAAAGCATATTAACACAATAATTACTTTCATTGCACTAAGCCTCTTAGGAGTTTAGGGCTTCATCACATTTACATTTCAGTGGCACAATCAGAGATCATTTCCCCTTTAATTATTTTGAATGTGAGAAATAGAGCAAGTGTCGTATGATTTTTATTGTATTGCTTTCGAATTTAGATAAATTATTAGCTTCTCAATGGAAGTGACTTTCATATTTTTAATAAAGATCAGTTTCAAATCAGTAAATGACTGAATTTTCTCAATGGAATGAGGCGAGACATCTATCTTTTTTAAGATAGAATATTAGGTAAATGAATTAAGGTTCTCAAGGGACATGAGGCAAGACATCATTTTTTTATAGATAAGTAAATGACCAAAACTTCTCAAGAGTCATGAGACAAGGCAACCGGCTTTTTTTCAGAAAAATAATTTCCAAAATATCAATAGGTGACTTAAACTTCTCAAGGGACATGAGGATCAAAGTTTACATATTGCTTTCGTGAATTGACTAAAATTAAGGGATGTGAGACAACAATTTCCATCTCTTTCGGACTATTCATTTTCGAAAATCTGGTAAATGACTAAAACATCTCAAAGGGGCATGAAACAAGGTATCCCAACCTATTTCAAATATCGCTTTCAAATATCAGGAAATTTATTTAGCTTCTCAAGGGAAGTGAGCAACGAATCCCTCTTTTTTCAGAAAAATCACTTTCAAATATCAGAATTCAAATAAAGTTTCTCAAGGGACATGAAACAACATCAATCTTTTATAGATAAATAATTTCCAAAAATCGGCAAGTAAATTAAATTTCCCAAGGGACATGCGGCAAGAGAACCATCTTTTTTCCCAGATATTGCTTTTAAGTATGAGGTAAATGATCAATTTCTCAATGGAAGTGAGACAACAATTTCCATCTCTTTCAGACTATTCATTTTTGAAAATCTGGTAAATGACTAAAACATCTCAAAGGGGCATGAAACAAGGTATCCCATCCTATTTCAAATATCCCTTTCAAATATCGGGAAATTTATTTAGCTTCTCAACGGAAATGAGCAATGATATCCCTCTTATTTCAGAAAAATCACTTTCAAATATCAGAATTCGAATAAAGTTTCTCAAAGGGACATGAAGCGAGATCAAACTTTTATAGATAAATAATTTCCAAATATCAGCAAGTAACTTAAATTTCTCAGGGGACATGCGGCAAGGCAACCATCTTTTTTCAAATATTGCTTTAAAGTACAAGGTAAATGATCAATTTCTCAAGGGAAGTGAGGCAACAATTTTCATCTCTTTCACACTATTTATTTTCGAAAATCATGTACATGACTAAAACATCTCAAGGGGGCATGAGACAAGGCATCACGTCCCATTTCAAATATCACTTTCAAATATCAGGTACATTATAGCTTCTCAAGGAAAGTGAGGCAACATCTTCCCTTTTTTTCAGAAAAATCACTTTCAAATATCAGAATTCCAACAAAGTTTCTCAAGGGATGTGAAAGAACATCAATCTTTTATAGATAAATAATTTCCAAATATCAGCAAGTAAATTAAACTTCTCAAGGGACATACGGCAAGGCAACCATCTTTTCTTCCAGATATTGCTTTTAAGTATCAGGTAAATGATCAATTTCTCAAGGGGAGTAACAACAATTTCCATCTCTTTCGGACTGTTCATTTTCGAAAATCAGGAAAATGACTAAAACATCTCAAAGGGGCATGGAACAAGGTATCCCATCCTATTTCAGAAATCGCTTTCAAATAGCAGGAAAACTATTTAGCTTCTCAAGGGAAGTGAGCAACGATTTCCCTCCTTTTTCAGAAAAAATCACTTTCAAATATCAGAATTCGAATAAAGTTTCTCAAGGGACATGAAGCAACATCAATCTTTTATAGATATATAATTTTCAAATATCAGCAAGGAACTTAAATTTCTCAAGGGACATGCGGCAAGGCAACCATCTTTTTTCAAATATTCTTTTAAGTATAAGGTAAATGATCAATTTCTCAAGGGAAGTGAGGCAACAATTTCCATCTCTTTCAGACTATTCATTTTCAAAAATCAGGTACATGACTAAAACATCTCAAGGGGGCATGAGACAAGGCATCCCATCCCATTTTAAATATGGCTTTCAAATATCAGGTACACTATAGCTTCTCAAGGAAAATGAGGCAACATCTTCCCTTTTTTCCAGAAAAATCACTTTCAAATATCAGAATTTCAATAAATTTTCTCAAGGGGCATGAAACAACATCAATCTTTTATAGAAAAATAATTTCCAAATATCAGCAAGTAAATTAAACTTCTCAAGGGACATGCGGCAAGGCAACCAACTTTTTTTCTAGATATTGCTTTTAAGTATAAGGTAAATGATCAATTTCTCAAGGGAAGTGACAACAATTTCCATCTCTTTTGGACTGTTCATTTTCGAAAATCAGGAAAATGACTAAAACATCTCAAAGGGGCATGAAACAAGGCGATCCTATTTCAGATATCGCTTTCAAATAGCAGGAAAACTATTTAGCTTCTCAAGGGAAGGGAGCAACGATTTCCCTCCTTTTTCAGAAAAATCACTTTCAAATATCAGAATTCGAATAAAGTTTCTCAAGGGGCATGAAGCAACATCAATCTTTGAAAGATAAATAATTTCCAAATATCTGCAAGTAACATAAATTTCTCAAGGGACATGCGACAAGGCAACCATCTTTTTTCAAATATTGCTTTCAAATATGATAAAAATGATCAAATTCTCAAGGGAAGTGACAACAATTTCCATCTCTTTCGGACTGTTCATTTTCGAAAATCAGGAAAATGACTAAAACATCTCAAAGGGGCATGAAACAAGGCGATCCTATTTCAGATATCGCTTTCAAATAGCAGGAAAACTATTTAGCTTCTCAAGGGAAGGGAGCAACGATTTCCCTCCTTTTTCAGAAAAATCACTTTCAAATATCAGAATTCGAATAAAGTTTCTCAAGGGGCATGAAGCAACATCAATCTTTGAAAGATAAATAATTTCCAAATATCTGCAAGTAACATAAATTTCTCAAGGGACATGCGGCAAGGCAACCATCTTTTTTCAAATATTGCTTTCAAATATGATAAAAATGATCAAATTCTCAAGGGAAGTGACAACAATTTCCATCTCTTTCGGACTGTTCATTTTCGAAAATCAGGAAAATGACTAAAACATCTCAAAGGGGCATGAAACAAGGCGATCCTATTTCAGATATCGCTTTCAAATAGCAGGAAAACTATTTAGCTTTTCAAGGGAAGGGAGCAACGATTTCCCTCCTTTTTCAGAAAAATCACTTTCAAATATCAGAATTCCAATAAAGTTTCTCAAGGGGCATGAAGCAACATCAATCTTGTAAAGATAAATAATTTCCAAATATCTGCAAGTAACTTAAATTTCTCAAGGGACATGCTGCAAGACAACCATCTTTTTTCAAAAATTGCTTTTAAATATTATGTAAATGATCAAATTCTCAAGGGAAGTGACAACAATTTCCATCTCTTTCGGACTGTTCATTTTCGAAAATCAGGAAAATGACTAAAACTTCTCAAAGGGGCATGAAACAAGGCGATCCTATTTCAGATATCGCTTTCAAATAGCAGGAAAACTATTTAGCTTCTCAAGGGAAGGGGGCAACAATTTCCCTCCTTTTTCAGAAAAATCACTTTCAAATATCAGAATTCGAATAAAGTTTCTCGGGCATGAAGCAAGATCAATCTTTTAAAGATAAATAATTTCCAAATATCTGCAAGTAACTTAAATTTCTCAAGGGACATGCAGCAAGGCAACCATCTTTTTTCAAATATTGCTTTTAAATATGATGTAAATGATCAAATTCTCAAGGGAAGTGACAACAATTTCCATCTCTTTCGGACTGTTCATTTTCGAAATTAAGGAAAATAACTAAAACTTCTCAAAGGGGCATGAAACAAGACGATCTGACAACAATTTCCATCTCTTTCGGACTGTTCATTTTCGAAAATCAGGAAAATAACTAAAACTTCTCAAAGGGGCATGAAACAAGGCGATCTATTTCAGATATCGCTTACAAATAACAGGAAAACTATTTAGCTTCTCAAGGGAAAGGAGCAACGATTTCCCTCCTTTTTCAGAAAAATCACTTTCAAATATCAGAATTCGAATAAAGTTTCTCAAGGGGCATGAAGCAAAATCAATCTTTTAAAGATAAATAATTTCCAAATATCTGCAAGTAACTTAAATTTCTCAAGGCACATGCGGCAAGGCAACCATCTTTTTTCAAATATTGCTTTTAAATATGATGTAAATGATCAAATTCTCAAGGGAAGTGACAACAATTTCCATCTCTTTCGGACTGTTCATTTTCGAAAATCAGGAAAATAACTAAAACATCTCAAAGGGGCATGAAACAAGGCGATCTATTTCAGATATCGCTTTCAAATAGCAGGAAAACTATTTAGCTTCTCAAGGGAAAGGAGCAACGATTTCTCTCCTTTTTCAGAAAAGTCACTTTCAAATATCAGAATTCGAATAAAGTTTCTCAAGGGGCATGAAGCAACATCAATCTTTAAAAGATAAATAATTTCCAAATATCTGCAAGTAACTTAAATTTCTCAAGAGACATGCGGCAAGGCAACCATCTTTTTTCAAATATTGCTTTTAAATATGATGTAAATGATCAAATTCTCAAGGGAAGTGACAACAATTTCCATCTCTTTCGGACTGTTCATTTTCGAAAATCAGGAAAATGACTAAAACATCTCAAAGGGGCATGAAACAAGGCGATCCTATTTCAGATATCGCTTTCAAATAGCAGGAAAACTATTTAGCTTCTCAAGGGAAGGGAGCAACGATTTCCCTCCTTTTTCAGAAAAATCACTTTCAAATATCAGAATTCGAATAAAGTTTCTCAAGGGGCATGAAGCAACATCAATCTTTGAAAGATAAATAATTTCCAAATATCTGCAAGTAACATAAATTTCTCAAGGGACATGCGGCAAGGCAACCATCTTTTTTCAAATATTG
>BSUD01000196.1:193149-209711 GCA_033239045.1 Fagopyrum esculentum
GCGAGGAACATGAAAAGGCAGACGACGGCGACGGGAGGCTGGCCGATAGCGCCGGTGACTGTAAGCCAGGTGAGAAAAAATCCAAGGAAGCACTGGATAGAGCCAACCACGATGACAACCTTTGGTCCGCCGAAGAGGTGGTTTCGTGGACGGTGGTGGACGGCAAAGGTGTAGAGAAATCCGGCGAGTACACCGAAGTTAGCGCCGATGTCTTTGAAGAGAGCGACGGTGTCTAGAGTGGATTGAGAGTAGCTTTGGGAGGATTTGAGGGCGGAAGAGTAGATTCCGAAGGTGGAGGGAGTGCCGCTTGTTGATTGGATCCATATACTGGCCACTGTTGTCGCCCATTTGTTTTCGATGATGCTGCTACTTGCCATTTTACCGCTCAATTTCTCTCTTCCTCTCTCGTTCAGCTCGCCATCGACGAGTTGCGCAGAACGTGAGAAAGATGAAGGCTTAAGAATCAAGATGATACGTTTGAAGAGGAATAAACGTACTCAATTTGACTTTTGTGATTTTCTTTTGTTTATCGGAAGGCACGCTTGTGAATTGTGATTCGAAAACGAAGTTTGGATAAAGCTTTCTAATAAGGGTTATTTATACAATTTGGGGGGTTTCCCTTCAACAATCAGATAAGCATATGCATCTTTAATCCAATACAAATTTGTTTCCTTACCAAAAACGAAAATTAGTGTTGACACACAGGTAGTTCAACCTATCCTAAAGTGTTCGAGTTAGTGCAACTTAGACATGGGTCCGGTTTGACTAAACCGTCAAACCGGCTGTTTAGGTTTGCCGGTTTGGCCAAACCGTAGGTTTAGCCTAAACCGACAGTTTAACCGACGGTTTGCACAACATTTTTTTTTTTAAATAAACCGCATAAACCTAAACCGGCGGTTTGGATTTCTACGGTTTAGGTTTAGGTTTGGGTCTCATGTCTAGTGCAACCTAATCATCCTTGCGATGAGAATATGATATTCGGAGTTATCAAAATAGTTGATGTTGAGGGTCGAGATTATCTAATGAGTTAATCGGTCAGCAACACAATTGATTTCTATGAAAATATGCATGATCTGAACTTCGTCAAAGAATCAAACATCATATTCAATATCAAGTCGGATAATCACCTCGACCTCCACGGACAACTCCACAAACCTTGGAGTGTCTTGATAACACACAAAATATCACCCTCAATTTCGATCTTTTTTATCTGTAATCTAATAGCCTTTTGTAAACCATATTTAAGAACAAAAGCTTCAACTTTTTATTATCGAGTTGAAGTTATCTTATTGGGCTTCGAGGCTAATAATCTCTCCATTGTGATTCCGAATCACATAGCCAATGGATTTTACTCCCAAAGAGTTTGTTTCTTATTGTACCTCCTTCCAACGGTGCTTCTTATGCAGTGTTTATCTCGTTTTTCACATGTTTCGTCTTTAGGGAGTTCTCCTGTCACCTCATGTTTGGTTTGTGGTTGTTCTCCATCTCTCCTTTATCTATTGTGTTGAAGTTTTTTGTTTGTATTGTATCATTCTCTTGACGGTTGTTTCCGTCCGCCTTTTTTGCGGCCATTTCATCGTTGTTTCACGGTGATCGAGTCTCTTACCCTATTCCTCTAAAAAAAATGATTATATTCTTGAAGAAACAGATGCTCAACCACACAGTTGCAAGACATGCGAACTTGTTAAGTCCAATTTTATTTTATTTATTGTAGGGTCACACCAGCTTTTTTTTCAAGGCTAATGTTGTTGAGTTCGTTCAAGATTGATCTATCGATTATGACATTGATTTGTTTGCTAAAAGGATATTCATCAAGTGGATCAAGTCCTCAAGTTGGTAATTGCACAGTTCACAACGCCTTGTTACGGCAATTCTTCTTTTGTCAAGCTTTGTTTTGTTGGAATTCCGTTTTTTGAAATTTTTTAAAGGAAATTTTTAACTTTCGGTTGATTATCAAGTTTGCACGTCCAATCACAAGCATTAATCTAGAGGGTGCTCAAATCCTTCTCAATCATCTCCGAAGCAGATTTTGTAGTGAACCAACCATTTTTATTGCACCTCCAATATAGTTTATCCTGAATTTCATTTTTTTGGTATGATTGTTTCCTTAATTTTATCCATAATATTAGGGTTGATGATGCATTGTAGCTCGTTATCAATTTTAGTGACATCCAAATCTTTTGAGTCGTTTATGAGGTGACTAACTTTGATATTTGTGCCAATTTGATTGGTATTCTGGATCATTTTAATAAGTGACGTCAAAGTGACCCAAATATTATGTCAAAAGTTGATGATTTTACCATTTCTGATCTGACAAATAATATCATCCTTGAACTCAAATTTGAGTTTCAAAAGATTGTTTCATTGTCAAGACGTTGTTCCTTTTTTTGGTATTGGAGAATATTATGGTTTTCATGTATTTTTTATTAACAATTTTGACTCATATATTGTTTAGTTATGCTAGGATTTTTCACAAGAGTTTTATTTATAAGGCTTTGTTCATGATTAAAGATTTCCTTAAGCCGAAGCCATCATTCTTTTTTTATTCACATATTATGCCTATCCAATGATAGGCATGTGCTTGTCCCCTTTATTCCATAATAACTTTTCAATATGTTCTATCTAAATGTTCCGCATTATGGATCGGGAGTATGAAGCTCTACATAGCAAAAGTCGGTTTAGCCGCTAGATTATGTTTTATAAGGATATGTTTGCCTTCTTGTGATAAGGAGTTAGCTTTCCATTTCAAAATTTGTTTTTTTAATGTTAATGCCATCAAATGTCTTTTTTTTTCACTCTTCCATTGTTGATCGAGCATTCAAGGTATTTGTCGAGTGTTGTGGTGTGGTTCATGACCAAAACATTTTTTAATTGAACAATACAACTCTCACTGGTGTTTTTGAACTAAAGGAGTGTTGACATACAAGAGGTGAATAGTGAAAAAACAATTGGTGAAGTATTTTTCGTCACACTAGTTTTTATTTACAAATGTCCAAAATATTAAATAGTGAAAAAATACTAGATGTGTTATTTTTTCTCTATAGTGTTGACACACAAGAGTTGAATAATGCTCACGGCACCCAATCCGGTTTCTACATATCCATCAAGTAGCATCGATTATCAGTTGCTATGAACGCAACATTTGATGTCACAAGAGAGTTACAACATTACAAGCAAGCTGATAAATAATATTACCCATAAGCAGCTACATTAGTGCAAAAAACTCTGAATCCTCCTACGTATTACTTGATAAACAAGATTACAACAAAAATGACCCATTTAAAGTGACTGTGTTGTACGGATGAATGCGTACTTAACCGGTAAAATAATTACTCGGGCTGGCAGGTAAATTTTTGTAAATATTTAAACTGTTGTTTAAAAATAAAACATATATTTAAGACATTGTATATAATATATATATGAACTTTATTATAATTATACTCAATATTTTATAACTACCTAATATTTTTTTTAATTATAATTAATATTTTATAATATACCAAATAATATTTATTTATTCAATTTTTATCCGGGCTGGAGTTGTGCCCGGGTCCAGTCCGATGGAGTTGGTGGATCGGGCTTTTCAGTACGGCTGGATCTCCCGCATGTTTTCCGGAGATCATCAGCCCTAGTCAGAATACATGAATCTTGAACCTTACTTGGACTACGTAATAAACTGTTGGGCCAATGAGCCCAGTATGAACCCCAAACACACACAATGTTCGCCGAGAATTTTAGACCATGAGAGGCGCCAGTAGGCAGATAAACAATTACATAACAGATAAGATCTCTAGCAACTAACAGTAAGCATAACAAAAGTCGAAACAATGGCGACATTGACAGCTCAGCCTCTTCCATGGCTTTCGAGATTCAACACAACTCCAAACTCATCCCCGGTTCCAGAGAGAGCGTCAGCTTTCTCAGTTGTAGCTCAAAAGAAAGTGAAGAAGACGAGAAAGATTATCCTGAAAGAGGATGTCGAATCGTTAGGCAAGAAGGGGCAGCTTCTTGATGTTAGGGCTGGTTTTTACCGAAATTACCTACTTCCCTTGGGAATGGCACAGATTGTGACTCCATTGCTGGTGAAGGAGATGAAAATGGAGGAGAATAGGATCGAAGCCGAGAAGATTAGGGTCAGAGAAGAGGCCGAACAGCTTGCTAGGGTTTTGGAAACCGTTGGCGCTTTCAAGGTTAAGAGGAAGGGTGCTGGTAGAGGGAATAAGCAGATTTTTGGCTCGGTTACTGCTCAAGATCTTGTGGACATCATCAAAGCTCAGTTGCAGAGGTAATTATATGTTTTCAAATTACTCCCAATTTTGATTGAACTGAATTTTCAATTCTACTTTCTTCGACTGTTTGTTTAGATTGATCTTGATATTGCTTGATTTAAAGAATCGTTGCCTCATTAGCTGTCATTCTCCGTGAATATTGACTGATTCTTGTTGAAGTTAGTAATATTCAGTGATTGTTTGTTCCTCGTTTGCTCATTTTGAACTTGCATTTTTGCTCATTTTTATGTTTTCTTAGAGTTGATTTACTGCTCGTTTCATACTCACATCTGGAGATCGTATAATAATAATTTGTTTCAAACCTTAAAAAGTAGTATGATTTGTGGATTTCATTATACTTTTCAGGGATGTGGATAAGAGAATTGTAACACTTCCTGAGATCAGAGAAACTGGGGAATACATTGCGGAGATAAAGCTTCATAATGAAGTTACTGCACGGGTGCGTGTCAATGTCTTTGCTAATTAGTAGTTTTAGTAATCTATGCTTTGCGAATTTGTTTCCTTCAAAACTGTATGCTTTTTTTGCCGTTCTTCTTGTAATTCTATATCAATGAGAAGTTCTATACAGTCTTTATAATACAGCATCTTTCATTCTGAAATGAATTCTATTGAGCAATTAGAAATGAGTTTCTCAAGTTTACAAGCACATTCTAAGAACATTGTCAATGAGCAAATTGACCTATACACTTGAGCAATATTGCAACCACAACAATCCTTTAAACCCCCACAATTGACAAACTTATTGAGAAATTTGAAGAAAACCTATAAGAATGGCTTATCTTACACTTAACAAACTTATTGAGAAATTTGAAGTCGAACCTAAAACTTATTTGTTTTTTCTCTTTATCAACTTGTATCATACCAATTGTTATTTCCATTAAGAGTTGGTATATTTGCTCCTTAATTGCTTTCTGACCTTTGCAAATCTTCCATGGTTTGAAGTTTGCTTTGTTTGGAGCGATTTTCGGGTTTTGCTAGCCTCTTCTGACATGTTTAGCAAATCAAATGCAGTCAGTGAATATGGATTTAAGATCACATTCAGCTCGTTTCCGTCTGTGTTCAATGAGCTTGACTTCGGTATCACCTGCCCACATAAACAATATGTCATTTTCTCGAGAAAACAATCAAGAACTATGCCGGATTTTGAAACACAGTCGACTGATAATACGTGCCTTTGTAGGGGTGTCAAATGTGTTTATATCATAAGGATCATTAGATGTTAGAATGGTCTGTTTTGATCCCTTGATTGATTTCTGACCAACTCCATTCAATGAAATAGTTACATTGACATAACTATTTTGAAAGTTCACAACCTGTAAAACCAAGAAACATCAACAATTATGCAGAATTTCACAAAACAATAATGAGAGTTACTCTTCAAGCTTTGATTTACATAATATACCTTAACTTTGATGTAGTTCTTGCCGTCATCGGAGTTCTTGTAACGAATGGCAGAAGCAATGAAGTGATCACTTGTTGATTGATTTACACTCAAAAGAGTCGCGCCGCTTGAATCAGTGAAGAAGGTTTGCATCCAGTAACTAGGTACTCCGAAGGCTTGCCAAGAGTTGAAGTTAATAGCATCCGGCTTCCATCTAGTTGATCAAACACGAAACCAAACACGAATTATAACAAAATTTAAAAAATTCCCTACAAAAGAAGAATACCAAGAACTCACGTTGGATCGTTTTGATGCATCAAAAGTGGCGCATAACTCGCCATTGAAACAACATCACTGGTTGCACAAAACAATAGCGATTCAGTAGAGATTGAGCAGGAGCCTTTCAGTATGAAATATTTGTTTGATTAAGCATACCTATTCTTCTCTAATCCAATGAGGAACCCAGCTTCACCTAATGCACCTATAAGAGTTCCCTTTGCTTGTGTTTCCTTAGGGTATGTCACAGCGTATTCGCTAACAAATACCTAAAAGCATTGACACCCAAGTTAGATTTTGAAGGCAACTACACAGAACTCGACGGCAAGGTGGTTACCTTAGGGCCAGATCTTGGTTGCTGATCAAATTGGTGAGCCTTAGCAAACATGTTCTGAGGATCTGTATATATCTATAACATACAATGATCATGTCAGCTGAATATTGTCTAATGTAAAATGCAATTAATAAGAGAGGAAAGATCATGAGCATAGAAAAACTTACATGAAAATCAAACAAATCAGCTGGAACATCTAGTTTTTGAGAAGAAGCATCACAGTTGTTGATAACTTGGATATCCGGGTATTTAGCTTTTATGGCGTGGTAGAACTTGAGATAGTTTCCTCTATACATTGTGTACTTTGCCCAACAATCCTCATTTCCAACAGCTACATATTTGATATCAAAAGGCTTTGGGTGACCGTATTTTGCCCGGAGAGATCCCCATTGAGACTCTGTATCACCCATTGCGAACTCAAGGCTATCAAGCAATTCCTATACGCATCAATTCATCTGTTAAACTTACTGTAAAGAGATTCACTGTGTTAATGTATGAGAAAGAATAAAGCACTCACTTGAACAAAAGGGTCAACAAGGCTGGTATTCACTTGTTCATTATGAGCAATTCCTACGGCAATTCAAGAAGAAAATCAAGAAATGCAACTCGACCGGGTTCGTTTCATGACTGAGGAGTTTATAAGCATGTGTACGTACCGACGTTTATAACCCACACAGGCATTGCACCAAGGTCCTCTGCTAACTGCATACATTTTAATCATATTCATAAACCGTATAGTGATTCATTTCGCGGAAGCAGTCGAGCAACCGAAAATGTACCTGAAGGAATTCGAGATAGCCAAGGCCATCATCGGTCCAATAGTTCCAAACATCACCATAGTGACCCGGTCGATCTTCCCATGGCCCGACCGTTTCTTTCCATCGAAACGCGTTCTTTAGTATAGCTCCTTCGACAAAACATCCACCTGAGAACAAATGGCCAAACAACTATTAACGTAAGTTAATGCTCCATTGATTGTGAAGTAAACCAAATAACCTATTCACCTGGGAATCGAAGAAACCGAGGTTTCAAGTCAAGAAGCATTTGCATGAGATCTTTCCGAAAACCATGACCCTACACTTCCAAGTGAAATGCACACCTTGAGATAGACTACATAAATATGTCATAGATAATATTGAATTCGATGAACGTTACCTTGTAGGTATCGTCGGGAATGGCCGACACTTGATCCAACCATACGGTGCCTTTGTTGCTTGTCCTGATTTGGAGGCTTGCATTTCTACTCGTCGCCTTTGCTACAAGCGTCGTCTCTATCTTTTTCCAATCGTGGGAGTCACCATCATCCGCCCTTCAAAATACTTTCCATGATGCAGAAGTTGTTTTTAATAAGATGAACCCTAACTATAAAGATGAATCTTACAGAAAATATGCAGTATCAAGGACTTGTTTTTGTTCTGATCCTGTGAATGATACAGACAAATCGAGTGTCCCTGAGGAGCGAGCATAGAGCGTTACTTTGTACTTCTTTCCTTCCTCTATGTTCTGCAAATCAAAAATCAAAATGAGCTAGTATATATGTATGTGACAAAGCTTGTTTATTACTATAATGTTCGTGGAAATGTCAACCATCGATAATATGATAATACGTGATTCTAACGTATAAGTTTTAGGTAGGGGTGTGTATTTCCGGATATCCGATCCGAAAACTTTAAAAAGTCTGATCCGAGGACGCCCGGATATCCGACAGTTTTATCCGGACGAATATCCAATCTGAAAATCCGATCCAATCTAGGTATTTATTCTTAGACTAGTCGGATATATCCGATCCGACCTTTTTCTCTAAACTACGATCCGTGTCCGATCCGATGATCCGAAAAATATGTCCGGATCGGAAAGGACTGGATCAGTGTTCACCAATTGCCGGATATCTTCGGATTCAGATTTTTTCGGATCGGATCTTCGGATTAGTCGGATCGATACTTTTGCTCACCCCTAGTTTTAGGACTACTCCTCTTATTATCAATTGGGTTTTCGGCTTGTGTAGATATAAAAGATAAATTAACATGTTCTTTACCATGCCTCCAAAACCGGGATTGTATACACCAACGCCGCCATTAGGGCAACTATCTTGGTCACATAGAATGTCCATGCGAAGAGCCACCTTATTGTGCTCAAAGGACGAAACGAGCTCGGTTGTGACGGAAATGGAATCATCGTCGCCGATTACTCCCCAAGGATTGATCTCCGAAGGTGCATGTTGGCCCCCGGCTTCGAACCCTGCATGGCAAAACAACAAGCTGAGATACATGACAACAATATTTGCAACTTAATTCGTCAGTAAGTGAATATGACCTCTATTCATCACAAGCTCAGCCCATAATCCACCCACTCCTGCATGATTAATCTCCTGGAAAAACAAATCAATTCAAGTTAAACTAATTTGTATGTGTATCTTCACTTAAAATTTCAAATTACACGAACATTATTTTGACTAACAATGTAATTAAACATATATACCTCAAAGAAGAGCCCGAAAAGAGTGTCGGGAATGGGCTTAGAAGCAGCGGAAGAAGCGTCGATGGAGATGGACGCTGCCTTAGTGTCGGCATAGGCTTGACACACCAACATTACGCTAAACAGACCCACAATTTTGCTTGTCCAACCCCTCATTTTCCTGCAATCAAAATAAAATATAAAACTTTATCTACATTAAAATATATTAGCGTCGGAAAAAATTAGGCGGAAGTTGTCGCTTGTCAGAAGTATAACAGTAGTAAATTTAATATATCATCTCAATCAATTACGATAATCTGACAAACACAATAAAACAATATTGGTATAGGTAGGGTTGTTCAAGTCTATTAATGTACACACACCATAAATTTATTGTTGAACCGGATATGAATCGAATATTTAGTCTAATCTAGGTCCAACTTCAGACTGGTCAGTCAAAATATCTTAAAGAAAGATTTGTCAAATAGGCCATTTTCTATTTCCGATTGTGTACCTCTCAATTTTTACCACTTTAATTAAATTCAAGTTGAAAGGTAAAGGATTTGATTAGGAATATATTTATTAAACATATTTATGCCAGAGACCTAGTTACTACAGAAAAATCTCAAAATGACTTACTTAGTTAATTTGACCAATTTTAGATTCCCTTTTGGACCCAAAAAAGTATTAGAAAACTTGGTCCAAATCATCTAGACATGACCTAGACCAGACCTGGATATTTGATCCAAATCTGGTCCAACAATAGATTTCCGGTCATGTCCTAAATCGATGAACAATTTATCAAACTCGGACGAACAAAATCAGACGTTGTGATCAGCTATCCACTTGCATTTACTCAAATTGTTCGGGAGCCTCTAGCTTCAATCCATTTGGAAACTATAAGCTTAGTGAGGAAGCATATAAATCATGTTATCAAGAAATTCAAGGAATGGTAAACACCCGTGGAAAATTAAATGGAACTTGAGATGAAGTTTATTGATAAATAAAGTCGTAAATGAAGTTTATTGGTAGATGAAGTTGAAATTGAATTTTATTGAATAGTTGAAATAAGTAATTGATTTAACCATTTTGTTCAATAAGTTTATGGGTATTTGGGAAGACAAAACTTATTTTATCTCATGTAATTGTAAAATTACTTTAATAAAAGTTGTTTTTTTAATTCAAAAATGTTGTTTTTTAGGCTAATATTTATAATATATATTCAATAAACTAATGTAAGTTATGTAATCTTATTTCATATACCTTACGAAATAAAAACAACTTAATGTTTCATATAAACTCTCATAAATTTCGGCTCCAAAACACCCAACATCGAGTTTATGATTTTTCATACTATAATAAATTTTCGAAAACTTCCAAAATTGAATTTTCAAACACATCCTTTATACATATATTTTTCAAACGAACCCAAGGACTAGTTCGTATATGTGTTTGAACTTTGAAGTAGATGATTTCTATAATGACGTGTTATGATATCGAATGGGTCCATATAAGACTTCATAACTATGAAAATTGTAGCCATAATAAAATTATGCAAAAAAAGTCCTAATTTAAGACATATTCATCAACAAAGTAAATCATTGTTGATGGAACCCACGAGCCATAACCATTTATAAATTTCAATAATTCAACTACCACTAATAATTATTCCTTCAATATGAAGTGCTATCAACCATCGACTGCAAACAAGAAAAAAAAATTAATGTATTAATGATGAGCCTAAAATGACTTATTGCTATTTTCTTATAAAACTATTTATGATCGTGATTAATAACGGTAAGAGTCGACATTCATGTAGAAAATTATAATATTAATTATTTTTATTAAATAAAACATTTGATGGATATATTTTGTACAAAAATATAATTAATTATCTTTATTAAAAAAATACAATATTAAAAATTATAGTATAAATGTAAGTCAATCCAATTGGATTATTATGAAGTTTCATAATTTCTGGACAGATTTAGGTGTTGTTCGGTAAATCGAGATTTTTGAGTAGTTTAAGTTTTTTGAATAATTTTAACTTTTTTGGTAGATTTTGAAAATCTAACAAATAAGCTAATTTTTTTTGATAAAAGTAGATTTTTGGATAGATTTACCAACAAGTTACAAGGATAAAATGTACAAATTGTTAAAACTTTAAGGGGTAAAATTATTTAAAAAAATCGATAATCTACCCAAAAAACTACCATTTTGAGCTCTTTTAAATTGGATCAAAAAAACTTCTGATAAATTTAATGAAAAAACTAATCTACCAAATAAGTTGCTATAACGAACCCTCGTTAACTTCCATTTTTTTCGAAACTCTACAAAAAGTTCCGCCGAACAAGGCCTTGTACGGTATATTTATACATAATTCAATAAATAGGCTTCATTTTACCTTTAAATTATAAATAATTAAATTATTTTAGTTGAAAATGACATATATGTACTCTTATTATGTTACCCAATAAGATTGAAGCTGGCTAGATTGATTGATGTGCAGCTGTGCAAGCAACGCAAGCTTAAATATTGATTTAAATAAAAAAATAAAAAGAATCACGTGCATCCATAGACTACTGTGAAGATATGAAAGACGACACGATGAAGTGATAATATACTTACCGGCGTCACCGCTACCGGCGGTATACTTTGCTGATCGGTAAACTTGGCTAATCTCTTCAATGAACTGTATTGTCAACTAGGCTAATGTCGTCGCTCCGGCATTGGCGGTCGGGAACAAGGTAGCTGAAAACCGAATGGAGCGCCCAGATTCGGGTATGGGTCGAAACCCGAATCCGGGTTTGGGTATGGAGAATGAAGAAGAAGATGAATAAGGATGCTGTGAGTTGAGATCTGGGTTTGTGTATGGAAGCAGCAGGTGAGATATAAAAGAGAGTTTGGTGGGCGAAAGAGGGATGAGATAAAGGCGGAGGAGTGGATTGTGGGGCTTGCAATACACAATAATGTTGCGTCACTTGGATAGATATCAAGGAAAGTCTTTCCTTTTTCGGGAATATTACTCAAAAATTATATAGACATGATAATAAAGACTTTAAATTTAACTTTACTTTATAACATAAATCAACTATATTAACATAGATTCTATTATTGTGTGTCGTGTGTCGTTTTGGTGAAAATATTTGCATACATTTGTGGTTACAAATCAACAATATTTAACAACCCTAAGGTCACCATCGTCATGCTCAAATATTTTTTTTAACGGAATTCGGTTAAATTGGTTTACCTTTTATAGATGGTCCAATCTTTTTTTTTTATTTCGTGTAGGAGGTCATGGAATTTTTCTTATTTTCAAGATTAATGGTGTTAAGGTTGGTTAAGATTGATCTATCAATTTTTTACAATAATTCATCAAGATATCCGTGTTCTGCATTCTCGTCTTTTGAGGTTGATGCAGTCATTTGATGGCGATTTCGTGTGTTTGTCAAGAAGGAGGCGTGAATTTGTGATCGACTCTTGACGGATCTGTTGCAGTCCAAATATGAGGTGTCCACACAGTTGTTCCCCGGGTTTCCTCCCTGTGTACTTCCTTCGAAGACGAACATTTATGCTCGTTGTCTCCTGCTGACTGGATCAACATGTTTTCCCTTGAGAATTTTTTTTGCTTTCGGTTTCATTTTGATGTATTTTTGTGTACTTCTTTTTTAATTTATTTGTGGTCCTTCGTGACAGTTAGACCGTCTGCCGATTTTTTGGCCTTTCGACTTTCGAACCGCATTTCATTTAAAAAAAAAAAATTCTAGCTTTGTTTTTTTGAAATTTTTTTCTTAATTTTATTTTTTTAAAAAAATTAGTTTTAGGTTGAATATTAAGATTTAAAATCCAACCACAAATATTATTTGAAAAACAACTCATATCCTTCTCATGTACGAAGCTAATTTTGTTGTAAACCAACCAGTTTTACTACCTCCATATACATAAAGAATGATTTAAAATTAAATTTGGTGAGCAAATGTGATAAACATATAGAGAAAATATTTCTTTTAATTAAAAAAATGAAAATATACTATATATAAACCTTTCTAAGATGGGGTAAAAGCCCTACAATTACAATATTGACAAAACATTTTTTGTAGTAAAAAAATACCTAGGCGAGGGTGCTATTGTAGTGTGTGAATTTAATAATATGTAAAGATATATTTTGGACATTGTAATAAATAATATTTTATATATCATAACAAATTGCAAGTGTATATAAATACTAAAATGTACACATTCTCCGACAATATATCATCTTAAGTTGTTACACGCAGCATCGTTGTCGTCTATTTATTATAATTCTAAATATTATAATACTATTAATAATATTAAAATTACAAAGCAATCGTAAAAGTATGTAAATTTGATTGATATAATGCAATACGGAATCTAATAGAGTGTTTAAAATGATAAATGGAAATCCAAACGTAAGGAGGAAGTGAATTGTGGGGAGGTCCAATATGGACAGACAGAGATGACAGATCAAACATTGAATTTGTCGCAAGAGTTAACGTCGTCAATGAATGTCATTACATTCGCTGACGGTCTCCGTAAACTCCACGTAAGACAGCGATTAGTGTAGTAATTGCGAATCTTTTTTTGTTTTATTATTATGGAAACACGCGACCTTTGTCTCTTCCATACACGGGTTGACAGACCATAATTATCAATTATTTTATTATTCTAATTTGTTTATAATTTGTATGATTCTGATTTTGTGTATTTATTGCTTGTCGCAATGATTCATGATTAATGGAACCAACATTCAACGGTGCTTAACAACATGCAACTTTTAATGATTTGTCAAAGTTCGATACACCGGTAGAGTGGGGTCACGTGGATACGAACGCATATGCGCATTAGATCCAAACTCATCACATAAATCCGGCAAGGTTACATCCTAAAACCAATTGACAATAGGAGGAGTAGTCCACCGATCTTATATACTAGGCTTCTCATACTATATAATGCATCCAACCAAAAAAAAGAATATTGAAAAAATTAAGATTCACGTTGGTTGTGAGTTTAGTTAGTGAATAAGGTTTATACACGATTTTTCGTATTGTTAATTAATTTTATGATACAACTACATTGACTTATGTGTGACTTATATCTGACGGGTATGTTTGTTCGTATGCACATGATCTCATTATGTGGTAAGTTATACACCTTGACGTTGTATTAGAGTGGTTATGCTATTCGGTCTTGTCTTATATAGCAGGCTTAGAATGTCCTCATATTTCGACGTGGGACCTTATTATCTCCAACACCCACGATAGGAGGAGGAGTCCGGATGCTTATATGTAGTATCATCTGATTCTGTGTTATCGATGTGGCATACTTTTCCCTACATCTCATCGATGTACCGAGCCAAGAGGTACGAAGATGCTGTTGCACTCTTCAGTTTCTTCTTCAATCAATCGAACATTGTACCAAATGTGGTTTCTTATAACTTCCTATTGTGAGTCATTGTGAATCGAGTCAAGTTGACGAGGTTTAGAGGTTCATCGTCGTATTATTTCGAATGCTCCATTTGGCCCTTCGTCTGTGACATATAGGCATTTGACGAAAGGGTTTGTTGATGCAGGGAGGATTGGGGAGGGTATGGATTTGCTTAGCTAGAGAGATGCTAAGTAGAGGCCATGGTGCTCATTCAGTGGTTCATGGTAATATAAATAAGGGGAGAGAGAAGGAGGCCATGGAATCGTATAAGGGTTTGCTCCATAGACAGTTTAGGATTACATGGGTCTATCAAATGGGCTTTGGTGATAGAATTTCTTGTCCAGTTGAAAGTTATTTACTGTGAATTGAGTAGAGTATGCCTGAAGCATGTTCATGGAAAAGGACATGTTAATAAATAGCTACAATTTCTATCCTTTGTCATTTAATGTCTTGTTACGTCCATATAGTATTTTTTTAGTAAAATTTTGAAATTTTTTTTCAGAGAAAAAGAACAATGAATCTGTATAAAAAGCAGAATTTGAATATACGCCAGCGCTGGAAAGTAAAATGTAGCCGGAATAGAATGAAAAAAAACCGAATATGAGGATCTTCAGATCTACGTGAATGGGTAACCAATCCGGAAAGAAAGCGGTTTGCAACTTGCAATGTTGGGAGAGGGTCACAGGCTCATCAAACTCCGCACTTCACTGTATGGTGGGGCCCTTGTAGCGCCATTCCTCCAGTTGCACCGCATTCATGCTTTTCATTTGGGTCGGTCTCATTTTCGTTTCAGATTTTTTTGAAAAAAATTATGACGGAAATTAAAGCAATACAGAACTGGTAGAATTGTTTTGTTCGTCAAATTACTTATTGGAATTGTTATCCCTTACAGACTAGAACAAGTTTCTAGATACATACAATTTTTCCCGTTAAATTAGGAGTTGATAGACGTATCGGCGAAAATCTATAATAGTTACCACAACTACACATTTCGCGTGCGTTGTTGATGAGATTTCAACTACGATTGCGTAGTTGGAGTCCAAAAAAAAAAACAACTACGCTTGTGGGGTTGACACGTTCGCTTGTTTATCAAAGAGTTCCGCCGCCATCAGACCAATCACACTCAAGTTTATTACAAGCCTTTGTATAAGTTCACCAGTCCGATGCTACCCGATCCACATGCCCCTACAGTCACCTTTGCATGTGCATATTTGGTGTACTTTATTGGATTAACCTGTAGTCAATAAGTATACCATTATCGCAATATGATTAACACGTAATTGATTTGATATTTGATCATCAAATCAATTTGTCAACAAACAATTAAAATTATCCAACCCTGACTACTTGAGGTCAATATTTGTCAATAACTATATAAGAAGTGTTATAAAATAAATAAACGAAAACATATAATTAGAGAAGGAATAACAAATTTTTGTTGCATTTGTTGTACTTGTGTCGAAACGATGATACAAGTCACATCAAATTCGAACAATTACCTCATCGTGTGGAGTCAATCACGTTTCGAGAAAAATCATTAACTTCGATATGATTGCAATACATCTTCATTTTTGCTTCAAATCGTCGGTAATCGAGCCAGTAGATCAAAAAGTGTACCGGGAGAGTAGTAGTCCCATTTTGGCACCTTGCACGAATGAATTTCGACTAAGCAAAATGACACCTCTAGATTTCTAAATTTGTCATTTCGTATACACATTTTTTTCTATGCAGAATCCACACATTTCGAGACTAAGTTGATGCTTATCCTCAACGAATTGCAAAATCAGCAATCAAATTTGGAATAAAATCGTGTCATATGGAGCAAGTTTTACCGCTTATCAATCTATCACACACACACGTCCGTCAGTGGAACGTTGCGGTACCTAACCTAATGTAGCAAAGGGTAATTTGTGTTTTTACTGAGGGTAAAATAGCAATGGGCAAGAAATTTATTTACTAGTCCCATTTTTTGAATTCCCGCTTTAACCAAATTTCTGGTTAGATTTCAAAAAACGAAATTAATCCATTTTAAACTTTTTCTTTTCAAAATGTACACAAATCTTCCCTCGCCGCGCCAAACGCACATCCACACCCGACGGCGTCACCTAAAGTCCCCAAACTCAACGGTCTCAAGAACCCTGACTCTCTCTTCTTTCCCAGTTCCAATCTCTTAGCTTGCTTTCTCTCTCAAGAATGGCGACTTCCCCTACGGAATCGGGTCACGACTCCGGATCCGGCCACCACACCTACAGTCGAAAGCAGAAGTCGCTTGGCCTCCTCTGTACAAAGTCAATTTCTGCCCTAATTTTTACCTTTTGTCCTATCTTCTGTGCCTCTTTTTTGTTTCGTCTAGGTCTTCGATTTCTAATTGTTAATGGCTTCT
>BSUD01000196.1:230359-257230 GCA_033239045.1 Fagopyrum esculentum
AATACAGTTCCAAGTCACCAAACACTCATTCAAAGTTTGGACCCTGCGTTGGCTTCCAACAAATTTAGCGTCGCCTTCCATTTTTTTATTGAATTTAATAAATGAATTTTCTTTATTTGACTAACTACTATTTTAATGTGTTTTACTTGTCTGCCTTCTTTCTTTGACTAACTTAGTTTTATTACAATACAAAACATGTGAAAGTAAAAAGTTTCCTTACCTAATGTATTCATTACCTACGTAGCTTCAAGAACCAATAATTTCATCCACTCTTTCCTTCCTGCCGTATTAGTTAAGAAACCTTTTTTTTAATAAAAATAAATAAATTCAATATATCAGACATTTAAAGAGAAGTAAATAAATCTGGAGGGAAAGTGTGAGCCCAAAATTTAGCTGTGGGGCGCGTAAAGAGTCACACGCTCACACCCACTAGCACCAGTCCACCACCACCGTCAAAGTGGGGCCCACGCCATTTTTAAATTCAACGATTCCTACCCGACTTTGACTCTCAGGCTTTGACCAAAACGTTCCCATTTAAAACCGCCTTCTTCTTTCCCACTCTCCCTCCTCCATCATCTTCATTCCATTTCTCTTCCTGACCTCTAATGGCGAAGAACGAACTCCATGTATCAGTTCCGGCCTACTTCCGATGTCCGATCTCTCTAGAGGTGATGAAATCTCCGGTGGCGTTATGCACCGGCATCACCTACGACAGATCCAGCATCCAGACCTGGATCGACGCCGGAAACCTTACCTGTCCCGCCACCATGCAGCCTCTATCCTCCTCTGACTTCATTCCTAACCTCTCCCTCCACCGCCTCATCCACCTTTGGTCCCTCTCTTCTCGTTCTTCTTCCCCTCGCTCTCCTCGTTACAATCTTTTTCTACTTATCAATCGTATTACCACCGCCTCTAGCTTCAAGGAATTGTCTCTTCATCTGTCGAGTATTCTCAATTTGGCACAGGATTCAGCGGAAAACCGAGCCACTTTAGCTAATTCTGATAGATTCGTTGCCTTCCTTGTTGAGTTGATGTCTAAATTAGATCTGAGTTCCGTTGAGGTTGAGCTTTTGGAATTGGCGGTGATGGCTTTGGAATTAGTTTCTCGCGAATCTGACAGATCAAGACAACAGATTCACAAATTATTCTTGAAGAGTGACCTCAGATGCCTAGCTCCGATTGTTCATGTCTTGCGTGCTGGAAATACGGAATCGAGGATCGCTGCTGCCAAATTTCTGGAGGCGGTCGCAGTCGACACCGAAACAAAGCGTAAAATCGCTGATACTTTTGTTAGCGATCTTTACAGCCTCGTCACCTCCGACGACGATCCGTCCATTGAGGCTGGCATATCGACCTTGATCTCCCTTACGACAACGAGGCCGTTCAAGTCCGACCTGGTCCGGCTGGGAATCGTTAAAACTCTGGGAAGCATTATGTCCGATTCTGATCATAAAGCTCCGGTAATCACAAAGGCTATGGAGATGGCGGAGTTGCTAGCAACGTGTTCGGTTGGAAGATCTGCCATCTGCGACGATGGGAAGTGCGTGGATGAGATTGTTAGGAGGCTGATGAAGGTATCAGAGAAAGCGACGGAGCACGGGATCACAGTGTTGTGGAGCGTATGCTATCTGTTTCGCAATAAGAAGGCGGTGGATTGTGTCATTGGAAGCAACGGGATGACGAAGTGCTTGTTGGTGATGCAGAGCAACTGCTCGGCGATTGTTAAGCAAATGTGCCGTGATCTACTGAAGGTGCTCCGAGTTGACTCAGTTGCTCATGGGAATCATGGGATGACGAGTTATGTTACCAACACGACTCATATTATGCCTTGTTAACAGACTTTTGTTTCTTTACACATTTTTAGGAGGATTAGAGACAAGAACAAA
This sequence comes from Fagopyrum esculentum, assembly GCA_033239045.1. Lineage (NCBI taxonomy): Eukaryota > Viridiplantae > Streptophyta > Magnoliopsida > Caryophyllales > Polygonaceae > Fagopyrum > Fagopyrum esculentum. The sequence goes on from BSUD01000196.1 coordinate 232,246, forward strand.
TTACAGACAGATACAATTTGAATGCTAAACTTTTGTTTTGGAGCATTTGTACATTGAATATACAAAGGGGAAATACACACAAAACAACTATGTTACTTGGTGAACTGTTACCTTCTTCTACTGTTGAATGTTTTTTTGAGAAAGATGTGTATAACCGTACTAAAGATGAGGTCTTCAACATCTCGAGGGGGCCGAGAATTGGTGTCTAGAAGAGTTTAAGTAAAGCCGGTGTTGATTTTCAAAAAATTGCTGTGTTGTATTACATTTGCTTGTCTTCCCTTGGCAAAGGAGGACTACATTTTTCTTTAGTAGTAAGCCAAGGATTTGTCTTGATACAATGAACAACACATTACTACGAGTTGTGTTTAATAAACATTGATAAATTAATACTAAAAATAATTATAATTATTCTAAACAGTTAATAAGATTAATGTCAAATGGTAATATGGTGTCAGTTAATACCTTGTTAATAGGACATTTTTATTCGATTTAAATAGTGTACCATTTAATCATTAATAGGGTCTGTGTTCTCATTCGATTTCAATGTGTGCACCATTTGATTTCAACGCGGGTTTCCCATTAAGAGCAAATGTAAGACAAAAGAAGGTTAGGATTAGTAGAAGCAAGAAACCAATTAGGGGAAGGACAGAGAACTAGAGGTGGTGGTAATGGTAACCATTTTTAAAGGAAAGAAGGGGGAAATAAGCACGCAATATCCTTTTGTTATATTTAATGTTAATATGCATCATTTAACAGCTCATGAGAACTGAGAAGTCAAGAAAAATCAAAAATATACAAGTACGTCAAGAGGAACTTAAATAAGCATTTGCTTAACCTGCAAATCTGCAATCAACCAAGTTCGACAGAATTTTGACTAACTAAACAAATGCACATATACACTGAATTTACTGACTTGAGAAGCAGGAAAGAACGCACAGGCTGATTCAATTCAAACATCTAACAACGAGAGCAAGGGAGTCAAGCCTTAACCTATGTCAACAAAGTTTTCCCAAGTATCAAACGATTGACTGCCATTAATGAAAATCCACAGAGTTTTGACTAACAAACAAATACACACATGCTGAATTTAAGACTTAGGAAACAGCGAAAGAACGCAAAGTCTGATTCTATCAAAGATCTAACAACAAGAGCAAGGGAGTCAAGCCTTAACCTATATCAACAAAGTTCTATCAAGTATCAAGATTATGATAAAATTTAATCGCCCTTAATGAAGAAAACAATATGCAGGTTTACTGAGGGGTTGAGGATGGGAAAAAGTGACGCAAACCTCTGAAAAACTGAGCAATGCTTGTCCAATTGAGCATTTCTTACCCAAAGACAACTCCAAACCACGGACCCAACAAAACCATGAGATCGTCACAGGTAACCAAAGACAACTCCAAACCACGGACCCAACAAAACCATGAGATCGTGACAGGCAACCAAAGAGCATTCCACACAAGTGCAACAGAACACAAAAGCTTGCAAATCTACAGAGGAGCAAAGAACAACATAAAGCTGCAGCAAGCAACCATCTCAACTGCAGTTCATGAAGCAACATTTTCCATTACTGCAACTCATACATTGGTCTTAGTTGATGCACCCCAAAGAGCTCATTATGCTCATATTTTTAAATCCATGATAACAGTGTTAGACCAATAGGGTACCAGACCATGAATGGCCCAACAGCCTGCCAAAGATTTACAGGAATAACAAAGAATGAGACTCAGGATATGTTTAAGTTGAAAGATGAGGAATAGGAAAGTTAACCTGCTCAGGTTTATTCTCATATTGGATTATAAGAACGATCAGAAAATGATAAAGCAAAGGAACGGTAATCCTACTGTGTGTTGGCAGAGATTCCCCACGTACTAGTGTCACTTTGGCAAAGAATTTTGAACCCATCCAAACTTCCAACTTATGCACATAGCAACTAGACGAGAGCCAAACATGTGTGGTGCATATGCATGTGAAGAAGCATCCAGAAACGAGCACTTAAAACATCATTCATATTTCCATAAATCCAAACCAGTTGTGCGAGTCACTCAAGCATAAGATTGCATCAAAACATCATTGAGCATCTCAAACAAGAAACGGTTGAACAAATACGCAATCCAAGTCGTAACATGACCACGGATGCACCCATCGGGAACATTGATAAATCTTGAGAGTTGAAACAGCAAACAGTTGAAACATCCAATGCTTAATTTGCACAGTCAACTCTCCAAGCATAGCTAACATAAAAAAGTAGTAGTGTTAGTAATATTTCTCCAAGTACTAGAGTATGTAACATTATAAGTAACCAAGACTCACAATCTTAGCGGTAAGACCCTGATGAAGGACGGTCATAAGGACCACCACGGTCACGCCTATCATTTCCGGAACTCCCCCGACTGCCACGGTCTCGGTCACGTCCACCTCCTCCTCCATAACGATCTCCACCACGATCTCCACCACGGTCATGTCCATGACGATCTCCACCACTCCTTCTGTCATCTCTCCCACCATACCTTCCTCCCCTTCCTCCATCATCCCCAGATGGACACTCACGGGCAAAATGACCAGGCTTACCGCATTTGAAACAATCACCGCCGCCACCTCCACCACCCTTGGAGCCTCCATAACCACGGCTGCGATCCCTATCACGCCCACGATCATAGTCATCATCACGGCTCCTGCCTGATCCACCCTGACTCGGTTGAGCTTTCTCTACTGTAATAGAACGGCCATCCAAGTCCATACCATTCATTGCCTCAATAGCTTCTTCCATGGCCCTCTTTTCATCAAATGAAACAAATCCAAAGCCACGAGAGCGTCCAGACATCTTATCAAGAACCACCTTTAGTACAAAAATATCAATCATCACATCCACGTAACAGAAAGTTATAACAAAATAAGAAAACCAATTGAACAAAAGCAAATATATCACCTTTGCCTCAACAAGATGGCCAAATTTCTCAAATGCATCCTTCAATCCTCTGTCAGTAGTTGACCATGACAGGCTGCCAACAAAGCAGCGGTATTCGTCTACCTCCCCCATATCTTCCGCGAAACCTAAACCACAAGTCAATCAAAAATCAAAAAGAAAACCTAGCAGAATCAGGATGAACTTGTATGACCTTCTGACCTAAGAAAAAGAATAAAAACGGTTCATTTGTTTCCCATTCTCAATGTTTGGCGGAACGTAGAAACACTGATAGAGAAATCAATCACTTGTTTCCGAGAAATTCATAAAACGTTTCATACAAACCCTAAGAAGCCTAAGAAGAAGTACAACACAAAATTGTAACAAACGCCACAAGAACTTACAATATAGGAATCAGGTCACTATGAAATCACTCAATTTTGAGAAGAAATCAAACAGAACGTGCCAAAAAAATAAGAATCGCAGCTTTAGGTATGCTGAAGATCTGATGGTAGAAGCCTAATTCGCTTACACAACAATAGTTATGGATCGAGAGAAATATTTGAGGAACGAGAGAGATGCTTACAACAAACAGAATCGCCTTTGGAAGCCCTAGACTGCCGAGAAGAAAGATTTTAGCTTGCGGCTGCACAATGAAGATACGATTGTATGCTGAGGGAGTTTAGGGTTAGTGGAAAAAGTTTGCGCGAATATTTATTCTTGCGGCAGCCCGACCGGGCTTTATTCCACGTCCGGATCCGGCCCGTTTGTACACCCGGGCCGTCTCACACAGCTTGGTCGGGCTTTTCATCTTTTCCGTATCCGTCCATTTTATTCGTTGAATGGGTCGGGCTGCACGGCCCGAAATGTCACCTTTGATACTGATTAGGGGTCACCATTTTCGGATATCTGATCCGGCAATTCTATAAAAGGTCGATCCGAATCCAATTGGAGTGTATCCGGATATCCGACACTTATATTCGGATAGGAAATGCGATCCGAATATCCGATCTAGAAATTATTACTAGACTAGTCAAATATATCCGATCCGATCCGACTTTTTTTTTCCTCCAAACCTCGATCTGTATCCAATCCAATGATCGGAAAAATACTTCTAGATCAGACTCGGATCACTAGTTACCAAATATTTTCGTATTCGAAATTTTTCGGATCTGATCTTCGGATTAGGCGGATAGGATTTTATTGCTCAGCCCTAATACCGACGCATCTCACTTTTTTTTTGCACCGTTAGACGTCAGTTTACTTAAATGTAGTGTTTCGGAACGTTACAAGAATCCAAAATCGTGCTAACATTGTTGGTGTGGGTATATGTGTTCAAGGGATGTTAAGGGTTGTTTAGTAAAGTTAAAATTTAGATATGTTGTCATTTATAAGAAAGGAATTGCCCTTACCTTTCCAATTCGGTCCAGGTTGTAACACTGGTAATGGTCGACGACAATCCTAGCAGAGATCTACTTTCTTCACTTACAATTTCTACGCGTGAGCAATGTGTTTCCTCTTCCTCCTTTGAATCGTTTTCGTTACTTCATGTTTTAGATATCTCTAATTCAAATATTTCAATTTCTCTACGTACTCTCTTCCTTCGTCATCCATATTCTCCATGTGTTCAATGATTTTCACTCGTCGATTAAGCGATGGTACAAACCCAAAGAAATAATTGAATTACAAAATATTTAAAAAAAATGGAAAGAGACATAGGATTGGTCGATCGACTAGCATAGGTTGGTCGGTCGATCAGTGTTGAAAATTCGTAACAAAAAAGTTGCAGTAAGGGAGAGAGAAGAATTGTTCGCTACATGAGTCAAAATCAAGCACTTTGAAAGTAGCACGGTTATAAGATGTACTAACAATTAATAAAAGAGTTTTAATATCAAGATCACCACAAGATACATATATAGATATCAAATCATAAATTCAATGTAGAATGTAAATCATGTTATGCAGAATTGCAGAGTACAATTTCACGTGGCTCTCGCATTCAATTTTGGGGAGTATGAAAGGTATGAGTTACGCGGCTCTTACATTTCGCCATCAACAACTTGAAGAACAAATAGTAATGGAAGGCTCCACCCTCGACTCCCGTATTTTGCATTAACAATCCAAAACTATCATAATTTTATCCTCCCTAATAAACAAGATTATTCAACCATTATTTTCTTTTATCCAATTTTACGTTTCATCTCTAGAGCTTTGCAAGTAGCATAAAAGAAAACTTGACCGAAATGTTTATTCCTTATAGAAGATCAGCCGATTGGTCATGGGTGACCGTCCAATTTGTCTATAATTTGTTCCGACCCGTCTTATTTCGCTGATTCAATAAAGGAAGATGTTTTATAAGTTTGTCTTTCCAAATTCTCATTATTTAAGGGTCTTGAATGCCGGTCTTGCATTGATAGCTATATGACATTCGTGATTGTCATGATCATTTTATTATATGTCTTAATTCATGTGTTATGGTAGTTTAGAGATTTTTTATGCAATGTGCGAGAGTTGCATATAGAATTGTTTATATCCTATTTATGCTTCTTAATGTTAATCACAAAATGTGAGAACTGCATGATTGATGTTTTTAATATTATTCAAGATACAAGAGTTGCACATAACCTTCTCCTTCTAACATGACTATATGGTCGGGATACAATAATTATTAAAAAAATTATTACGTATTGTCGTGGTGATTCAGATTTTGTTATGCACTTATTGATCACATATGTGAACATTTTGTTTTTTTATTGTTCGTATATGGATCAACCTATAAATATATTTTTTTCTCCCTTAACTATCTATATCATCACGAGAGATCGGTCGATCTAAGTTAGGAAACCGGACTATTTGTGCCCCAGTGCTGATCGATCGACCTATATACATTAGACTACATTACAAACCTAAAAACTTGAAACCATTTTCCTTAAAAAATATTGCAAGACACAATTTTACCTTAAAAACTTGAAACTATTTAACTTAATAAAAATTCCACCAACCAAAATTCTATGTTCATCAATAAAGGGAATGTAAATGATGAGATGGAGAAATAATGAATGTTCAATCCATCCACGTTGCTACATTTGAGTCTTGACATTTCAGTATCAAAACATAAAATCTTACCTTCATTCATAACAAGCTTGACATCTTCTCCCTTGTATGGCAACAAGCCCATGATATAATTCTACAATCATCCTGATTAATATTCCAGCTAACACAATCGAGAAAAACTACAAATTAATCCGAAATAAGTAAAGATCGATCTACTTCATCAATATTGTTACTGATCGAGCAATTTGCTTAAGAATTCAAGAGAAGCAGGAGAAAGCATTGGATTCGGAAAGAGAAATGCAGCAGCACTGCTACCATCGCCATCATCGTGTTGGTGTTGAAGTAGCTGCTGATCATACCAAACAGCGTTAAAACTACGATCATCATTATGTTGATTGCACAAGTTTACAAGTGGGCTTAGATCCGAATACACCGAAGACAGCGTTTGCGGTCCGGGTCCGGTTCCGGGTTCGCCCAGAACCATGGAAGAACCGTTATCGGTCCGCCCAGAACCCGGTCCAGTAAGCCGTTGGACGAGGGTCATGAAATCGCTAGGGTTTGTATGGATGACCTTCGGGGAGATGTCGTACGTGATGAGCGGTGGCCGAGGCGGTGGCGCCTGCAGCCGTCCCGTGGGTGGAACTGGAGCTGCCGCCGGTAGTTTTCTTGTTTTTAGAGAGTTTTTTCTTACTTTAAGCGGCGTCGGTCTTGGTCCCTGAAGCTCTTTCCGATTTGGTAGCCGTCTGCCGGAAGATTGATCGTGCGGCAGCTCCATGTTATATTGTTATTGGATCGGCGGAGAAGAAATCTATGTGATACTTAATGAGAGAGGATATATATATAATGTGAAATGGGAATTTGGATGAGGACAGCTAATGAAGGGCAGACAAGAAATCACATATAAATGTGAAAGTCAATGCATGCAAGAAAGAATATGTAGAATTGAAGTGGGAGGTGATTGATAAAGCTTATAGTTTATGCATTATATGATTATAAAAATAAAGGGTTTAGGTGAATGATTAGGAAGGAAGAGAAAGTAATGGTCATTCCTCGAGAGTTTAATTAAAATTTGTCTAATTGTATGTACGTAAGAAGAAGTCATTTGACATTAGCAAGGTAGATAATGAATCTTATCTTCCGTAATCCAGTAAATTAGTTCTTCACCCATCAACCAATCATAAATAATATCAATATTAGATCAATTAATTTTCATTGAATAAAAGTCTAACAACAAATTTAGGAGACATTTTTCAACCATTTTATGGGCATTTTTCTTTTATATATATTACTGATTCTTGTTGTATTACTCAAGATTTTTTAAACATAATAAAATATATGAAATAAGTTTTGAAAATAACAAAAAGTCAGCGGTGATGGATGTCAAAACTGTGAAGTTAAGGGGAATTATTGGATGGTTAAGGCCTTAAGGGTGTAGTTAGTTGTAGATGATTTTATTTTGAAACAATTTGATATGTCAGGCTTTTTCTAATTTTATGTTTAGTAAAAGTACCCTTTTGAAAAAGAGGGGTGTAGAGTTGATAATAAATACAAAAGGTTCGAGTATATTTATGAAACATTAAAAATACTAATTACTACTCTAGTTTCTAAAAAAGGCATAGTTATCAAAATTGTCTTTTTATTTTTAGTTTTTAACTAGTTTAGTGCCCGCACCTTGTGCGGAATTGTCTAAATAAATATTATATTTTCACTTTCATGCATCATATATTTGATATCAATTTATAGTAAAAATTATTTTTATTAATTAATATGACTAACATATGAGAATTAATTTTTTTTAAATAAAAAAAGAACATAATTAAAATTCTATTACAAAGATTATTATTCGAGTATTGTATTTATACCTTAATATATTATCACTTTTACTTAGATTTAGATAGGGGAGCAAAATTTGATTTAGTTTTAATTTAAACAAATGTGTCAAATCTTGGTAGATAGCTAAATTTATTTTCTTTAATTATTTATTTTAATAAAATTGACGTGGCATGATGACTGTTTACAAATTCTGATAAAAATTTTTCTCATAAAATAATCAATGGCAAATCTGTAAATACGTTGTGGCAAATCTGTAAATAAATTGGAAAAAAGCTTACGTGGACGGTCTTAGAGGTTGACACGTGGACAAAATGGGTGCTGCTTTAGTAATATATATAGATTAAAAAAATTTATTTGAGACTATAGAGATTTTAATCCAAATGTGGTGATTTGAAATTATATATTATTTGGTGTTTGGTTGTGTATTTTTTAGGATTTATTTTCTGTAAAAAAAAACTATAAAATATACTTTCATGTAATATTAATTTTTTTTATATATTTATTTAAAGATTAAATAAATTACCCAAATTATTTTAAAATCTAAAATTAAACACCTATAAATTGTAATCTTATAAGAGAAATAAGATAAAATAACATCCAATAAGCTACAACTAAAATATCCTAAAGCCATTTGATTATATGAGGGATGGTGAAATTGAGGCATCAACGAGACAACGATTGTTAATCATAAAACGTACAATATTGAAATTCAACCAAATTATTCCATGTATAAAATCTAAGTTAATGGATAAAATAAACTAGGTTTAGGCTTGACTTGCTACTAGTACAAAACGATTTAAGGTTTGTTTATCCATACACATTATCTTTAAAAATATTATAAAACGTTGTTTGTTTTGATAAAATAAATTAGTTTAGAGTTTAAATATGGCTAAAATATTTAGATTGAGAAATGTATGTCTAATCAAATAGTGTTCAATTCTTTTCTATTTTTTTAAATAACAAATGGTTAGATTGAACTGCTTTCTAGAGGTGATAAAATATAAAACATCTTTGTGGCTGAGAATACGAAGTTCAAAATTATTAAAAAAATTGATATTGGGTGTAAATAATTTTCATATTGAGTGTAAATATTTAATTATTTTATTTTATTCAGATAAAATAGAAAATAATGATGATTTAAAGATAATTTGAACACAAAATTATAAAAATAATAAAAGATAATTTGAGTGCATGCGAGTTTATTACATGACAATTGATGATAAATATTTTTTCTAAATCTTTAAAACTTTGTGTTATTAACAAATTTGAAAAAAAAGAGAAGAGAGAGTAGTTTTATCCAAATTTTGTAACATTATATTTGCTTGTAGTAAGTGAACTTAATTTGAAACAATTTGACGGTAATATTTTTACAAATATGATCTGAGTTGTTAAAATAAATAGGAATTTAAAAAGTTGATATATTTGAACAATGTGATATAATCTGTTAAAAAAATATAAAAATTAAGAATTAAATAATTTTTGGAATTGTCAGTTTAGTAATATATGAGATTTGACCTTAATACTGAATTCTTATAACATCATGTTAATAAGTTGTCCTCTACTTTAGTATGTATATATGGATATATAGATTAATCTAGTTTGATTGATCCAATATTTTGTTCTCATGATAGGTCAACCAAAGGTCTAATTAATATCCAATCGGAATGTTATTTTCGTAACTGAAGGGACATATTATCACCAAGAGCATACACAATTAGAGCATGTGCAACAGATACTCTATTTTAGAGAATGTTGAGATTTTGAGAAATTTTGAGCTTTTTTTTTGTCCAACAAATTTATTATCCCAAACTCTAAAATAGGGGATTTGGGAAAATTTTGTCTTCCTTTCCCTATATTTGCAGCAAGAAGAAGGTTCTCCAAATTCATCTCATGAACAAATTTTGACAATTTCCATCAATAAATAAACAAATAAATACATTACTACATATTATGGAGATGCTATTGGATTTTAGACAAAAATAATTTAGAGAAAATTTAAAAAATTTATCCATTTTAAAGTTTTTTTGAAAAATATGTTGCACATGCCCTTACACATGCCTTTTGCCTTATGCTAGACACCGTTTGGCCTTAACCAATTTAACTTGTGGGGAAAGTGTCATACAAAACTTTGCTCCCGTCTTGTAGTCATGGTCTCATTAAATTAAGGGCTCGTTTGATTTTAATTTCGGAATCGGAATCGGAAACGGAATGGAAACAAATCTAGTCAATACGTATACCTTTGTTCATTAAAATTTTTGGAATCATTTCTTGTGGTTTGTAGTAATTGGATGAGAGTTTGATTACTTTTGATACCCTATAGGGTAACAAAATGTGAGGAAACAAGTGCATTTTTTATTAAATCATGGGGAATGATTCCATAAAATTTCATGAATATGCATATATATATATGGACTAAATTCGTTTTCATTCCGTTTCTGTTTCCGGAGTTAGAACCAAACGGACCCTAAGTCTAAACGGTTTGGAAAGGTTTACTTTCGGTGTGTGTAGGTGTGTTCTTAATTGTGGATTAGAGTTTTGATGTCTTAATAGAATACTGTGTATGTGTACGAGAGCTAATAATATAAAGGAATTGCATTAACAAATATTATAATACAATGTACAAATAAAAATTTGTGTTCTATAAATATTATTTGAAAATAGTATAAAAAAGATACGAGCCAATAATGTAAAATATGCAAAATAAATGAACAAAGTTTTTGCATTTGTATACAAAATATGAACTAAAGTTGTAACTCGTAAAAACTATGTGTGTTTTTCCAAGAAAAATTGTTGGAGTATTTGCTCTTATCGGATTTTTCTTTATATGTTAGTTTATCATTTTGCCCTTTTATATTTCGTAAATTTTTACATGATATCCGAGCATACAATCCCTTTAACACGTTTTCATAACAAATCCTAAAATATAACCCCTAGTAGTGCCGCTATCACCACTACTAGTGATGATGACGACGACTATCACGTCAACCTACAGGCACCCTAGAGCGACTCTACCGGCATGTTGTTATGATCAACATAATAAAACAAAGACCAAAGAAGGGAGGAGGTCCATCAAATCCTCATTCCATCCCTTCGTAAGTCTCTATAAGACGCTAATCTGTCTGGGTCCTAGGGCCCAAAACCTACCCTATGACGCTAATCTACACATGTACTAGGGCCAAAACTTATCCTATGACGTTAATCAACCTACATCATAGGGTCAAAAGACTGCCCTAACCGCTAATCAACCTGTATCTATGTAATCCACTTGTGTCTTAGGACCCAAAACCTACCCGAAAATGCAAATCAATCTGTATCCTAGGGCCCAAAACTCCCTAGCATGCTAACCTGTGTCATATCGTCATATTGACGCCAACAAAACAAAGACTAGTGAAGGGAGTGAGGTTCATCAAGTCCTTCTTGCATCTCTTCGCTCCAACAACAATTTTCACGCTTAAGACTCAAGTGCAACTAAGGAGCAACGTCAAAAATAATAATAAAAAAATCATTCAAGTGTCTAATGTTCAAAGTTAGAGTTGTTGAATTTATCCTTTATATGTTAGCTTACCATTTTATCTCTGTATATTTGTCTATATAAATAATATTTAATTAATAAAATAAACAAACCTTCTATTTTATTATAATTTTTTTATTAGAATACCATCTTAATTTTTTTACGTTAGGAGTTTATTTTATTTTCAATTTTTTTTATCATATTCTAGTAACTAATTTAGTTATTAATCTAAATTAGAATGGATGCATTATCTTTTAGGTATGCTTTTTAGAGCGACTTGCAGGATCTCATAGATCACTTACTTACCATGAAACATTGGGGTTGGTTTTCACATTTTCTTTTATGTCCGTTCTCTAGAAGGATAACTCCAAAATTCATATTTTTATGTACTGTAATTAAATTAAAATATGATAGCTTTTTTTAAAAGGAAAATTATGATATTTCAATAAACTATAGTTGATAGAATTTACTTTTCTTTGATTAGGAAGGAAAAGTAGTCTTTTCTTTGATGAAAGAAAAGTCATAATTTACTTAATGTATATACACAAATTATTTTTGGTCTCGTGCATTTTCCTCACCAAATGATACCTAAAAACAAAATCAAATCAATCAACCTAGACATGAGTCCGGTTTGTGAACCGGTCCAAACCGACGGTTTAGGTTTGTCGGTTTGGCCAAACCGTAGGTTACCGGTTTACCCCAAACCGGCGGTTTAGGGTATATTTTTATTTTTTTGGCCCAAACCGGCCGGTTTGGTCCAATTTTCCAGTTTTTTTTTTAGTAAACCGGCTAAACCAGCGGTTTGGATTTCTACGGTTTAGGTTTGGATCCCATGTCTAAATCAACCTCTATAAGAGCATCTAATTATTTTGAGAGGTGAAGTGGCTCGTGAAAGACTCGGAGTCCGGTTTGACTCGACATTAAGTCGAGTTATAGGTGGACCGTGGACAGTTCGCTTTCACTATTCGCTCTGTCTATGAAATCTTTTATATAAAAAGTTATTTATATACTAACTTTGGGTGTGCTCGGCGTGCAAAAAAAATGGGGTTATTTGGTAGATTATTGTGACGAGATTATTTTTGGAGATTATTTTTAACCAGAAAAGTATCCTATTAGAAAGAGATTATTAAGATTATTGGTAGATTATTGAAAATTTTCATCTCTCAAAATAATCTTTTGGTACCACCAAAGGGACCCTTTGTCATCCATGTCACCGGTGAACAAATAAAAAGGTTTTTCGGATGAAGTCTTTCAATTTTTACCCTCACACCCAAAAAAATGGAATCCAAATCATCTGTCCTTAATGCTTTCCCAATATACTGTCCCTAAATTCCTATTCGTCCACGTGACCGAAGTTATTTATAAAAAGCTGAAGCTTTAATTGCTGGTTTGATTCAGATATTAAAAATAGGTTTTACTGTATCAATAGGAATTCAGGGACAGCATCAGGAACAACATTGGGGACAAATGATTTGGATGGAGAAAAATGTACGTATATTCACAAATTTTTACTCATTTTTTAAAGCAAGTTTATGAAAATCCAGGTAGGATTTTGATAAGTTGACCGTTTCAAACTTCTTTCTTCATGCTTCTTATTCATTTGTTCATGCTAAGTAAAAGTCAAGTACACCGGAATCACTTCATGCATCTCAATTATATAGATTCACAAGTATCGCATTCACATATGACCAAAAGAAATTACCGCATTCACATTACCCTAACAAATAAAAGTTATTGTTAAGTAGGAGATTATATTCAAATTTCAATCAATAATTTTCTAAAAACAAATAATTATTGCAAGACGAAGAAATTTTTGTGCTAAAATTATGAGGACACCTGCATTTGTTTGCTAATTTTAGTCTTGTGTACTATTGTCTCATTAAAAATACGATGGAAAGATGGGTGTGATGGAGTATTTTTTTTATAATGAAAAGTGGTTATGTTGAACTATCTTTTCGAGGTAGTCCATCATAAAGTTTTTTTTACGGACGAGAATACAGAGTTTAAGATCATCAAAAAAAATTGGTGTTGGGTGTCGAAATTTCCAGATGGGTTAGTCAGTCTGCAACACAGTTTATTTTATAAAAACATGTCTAATCTGAACTTCGTAAAAAAACCGGAAGTCTAGTTTGGAGTCTGAAATAATCATCTCGATCTTTCAGGGGCAACTCTAACATCCTTGAAGTGTCTTAATAACACAGAGGTTGTCCCCTTTAATTTCATTTTTTTTATTTATAGTCTAATTATCTCGTAAATGCCTGATTTTAAGGCAAAAACTTCAGTTTTTAAACCGAGTTGAAGTTATTTTTTTCTGATATAAAGGTTTACTACTTTCCCGACATCCTTGGGTCTTTTTTTGTATTTGATATACAAACTAGACTCCTATTAAATTAAATTATTTATATTTATTTAATTTAAATAGGAGAGAGAAAACATATCTCTAAGTTATCTCAAATACACGCTCTCTCATATTCTTCGTTACAATCCAGAAAACCACCATATGCGCTCCTTTACACATGTGCCGTCCTCCGTTCCTTGTATACTTCGATCTTCACCCAGACATCGTAGTTGATACTAAGGTCCCTTCCTATATGATCCAAATCTCTCTCTTTCTCTCTATATATGTATGTGTATGTGTATGTGTATGTAGAAACATAAATTACAAGAGGGAGTAAGAACATCTAACAGACACTTACATTTATATGATTGAACAATATATTTTATTGTGTCAAATTTTATATAACACGTTCATTGTTCTAAACAAAAAAATCAACGTTATATGAACTTTGACTCATACACCTTCTCACTCTATTACCAATTTGGGTTATAACTCTTTAGTAATCTAAAAGTAAAAAATTTTTGCAAAAACCGGTGTGGTTGTGTAACGGTCTTGTTTTGCATATTATAACGAGCGTTTACATGTAACTAACGATCGTTAGCCTAAGCTAACAAATCGTTACCTGTGGAATAAAAAACAAGTTAACGATCGTTAGCTATTAATAACATTGTTAAGAATTTTTTTTTCATCACCGGTACGATCGTTAACATAGATTAACAATCGTTACAAAAAATAAATTTATAGTTAACTAATGTTAACGATCGTTACCATTTATTTTTTTTCTATTTTCTTTGTTCTGTAACATAGGTTAACGATCGTTAATATAGCTAACTATCGTTACATGTAAAAAAAGACCGTTACACAAGTCATAATCATTAGTTTGTTATAAAAAAGACCATTTAATTTTTGTTCATATAAAACCATAAATAAAATATATTATTATGTAAAATATCATTATATTTATTTCTCGTGTATATTTTAAGTCTGGTATATTGAAACTCCCCTATGAACTCTTACCGTAATCTTTTAATCATGTTCGTTTTAATTTTCAATCTAAGGAATGTTAAAGGATCACACACAAGTTGCTACCAATTGAAAATTACAATTAACTAAATAATTTTGGGTATTTTTCTCCTTTTTACAATTTTTTTAAACTTTAAGTTCAAATCGATATTTACATACTTGATGCATTTGTTGTGAAGTGAGATACAAGTCTACCAAACTCGAACAATTGCCTCATTGTATATGGTCAGTCACGGTTCCTCGATGTTGGTTATCAATATCGGATACCGTTGCTAACAAATCTCCGTCTTTGTCAAACAATTCGTATAACACAATCGATGTTGAATGTTGCGCGTTATATGAATTGTGCACAAGATATACTTCAAATCCGGAAACACAACGCTCGAGGCTTCGATTAGACCCAACGTTCGACCAATTACAATCACCTTTTGTATTTTGTTGTTGCATAGATACCGAAGTTTTGATAAAGTCCACTCGTAATGATCACTTATCTCCAATGCCATGATACAAATGCAATTGCACAAATAATATGTGTGCTAGTAATTCTAATAATATCCAACAAAAACATTTTGTACCTATATATACATATATAAAACCAGAATTTAAAAGGCAAGCGTAGTAGATGATGAGGGTTGAAACGTGAGCCTCAAATCTAACACATTAATATAAGATTCAATCGTCGTATATGGTCAAATCCGAACACATGAAAACTGTGTAATGATTCAAATGATTAAAAGTAAAACCCATACAACACACAACATAAAAGAGAGACGAGGGATCAATTCGATCCAAAAGAAATGTCAACTCGATTGAGGCAATAAATAGGTGAATCGAGTATAATTAAAGCATGACAATAACAATCATAAAAACACACAAAGTTGACTAGATAGAACCAAAGAATGTATAAGAACAACTATCGCAACTTGCGATCCACAATATAATAAAAATGTGTTCCATATAAACCGATTTAAAATTTTTTTAAAGTTAATTACTAATACTTATCTGGTCCGAACCGGACCAGATAAACAGTCCTAGATGTAGAGCGGCTTTGATCGGTCGAGCCGGGCGAAAAAATCAAATAAAATAAATGTTTTTTTAAGTTATTGAAGAACGTCTGAAGTTATCGTTTCAATCTTCCGCGAGCAATTGCATGCCCCTCCGATGGCAATTCCGTGATCCTTTGATATTTCATAGAGTTATTTGTCGAGTTCAAATTTATTGCGCAACATCTGTTCGTCTGCGTTTCTAAACCCAAATTGTTGAGACCATGCAATCGTGATACCGAGAAACCCCAATTTCGTTTACGTGAAACTGAAACCTCGCTTCCGTTATCCGACTTCGCGTTGCAACTCGCAACCAGATGAATTGAATTTTTTCCTCTCGTTTTCTTAGTGAGCCTCCATTATTACTATCTCATCTAAATTCTTTCCTGCTCAGTTCCAATCTCCATGGCGGATTACTTTAGTCAAGATTTATTGTGTCTGAATCTGAGATGTATGCCTGTCAAAACCTCATTGCGATGCCGCAGTGTATGCAAATTGGGGACATTGATAATCGAATGTGGATCATTATTCATAAACCACTTCGCCGTCCAAACCCCTCGCCTTGTTGCACTGCCACAGAGCCAGGTCTTGAAGTAGAATGATCTTGGATCCCCACGCCGTTCCTTTTTTCGATCCACGGGATATCGGGGCTTCATCTGGCTGAAATTGCTTCTGGATTGGTCTTTCCAATGATGGTTTCTCACGAGTGCTGGTGGTCCTGGACAGCAGATCCACAAAACCTTATAGAAGGGGTGGACCATTGGGTGGTATGTGTTTATATTTTAATCGCAGTGGTGACTCGAATCTGTGGTACAATGATTTGAATTTATGGACATTAGAACAACGACAATGCATGAACTATGTAAGCTGATCTTGTGTCTTCAGCATCTGTTTTGTAGACTTGAACAATATAGGTATGTGCACCATTATCATAATATATTTCTGGGCTTTCATTAATCATAAATCATGAAGTCACCAGTGAACTTATAGGTCTTCAAACTTCAGCATTTTCAATTTGTTGTTGATCTTCCCAAGCAATGCAAGCATATGTAGTAGTTACATGGATATGTTGAATTTTACAAACACTAAAAAACAACTCATATTTCAAATTTCTGCAGCCCTACAACTCCTACAAGTGTTAGTATGCGCGCTGTACTAATTATCAGGTATATGGTCAATATCAATTTGTTCAAAATCTCGGAAGAAATCAGCGAATTGAAAGGAGTATAGAGCAGTGGAAGGAGAAGGATAGATGCTGACCATATACAAGTCGTTTATGTGGATTTAGTTCAAGTATTGAACAGTCCCAACAGTTGAAGTCTCTGTCACCTGTGTATCAGCTCATTCAATATCATAAACGAGGCTTTGTCTCTTGTCTTTTTGTTTATCCACTTTGTGGTGAGGGTTCTTCGACAACTTGCCCGGGTTGCCAGAATTTCATGGAACTGAACAGGTTTATGGAGGCCCATTTTCCCAATATGTGTGTCCTACTTTACAAGCATCAAGCCTAAAGGGGGTACGTTTTTATCTCTCTCCGTAACTGATCCTTTTCCATGCGGACTTGTACCATGACAGGACTGTAGCAACCATAAGTGGTTATCTAGGGTCTTCTAACTTATCACTTGCCTCATGCTGATCAAATAGCTTTTGCATATGGTCTTGATTGAGAACTGTGGCCAACTTTGTAGGCAAGTCATTGATTCATACGAAAGTACCGTAGCCTCTCTGAATCATCAACATCATTTGTGCTTACGTGAACTCTTTGATTTGTAGAACAGGGTAGCTGTAGCCTTCCATAAATTATAGGTTGCTTAATTGAATAACCTTTTGAATGTGACCTTGAAAAAAAATGTGGCCATCTTTTGTATGAAAAGTCACTGATTCATAGAAGTGTGGAGCCTCCCATGAATTATCAACATCATTGTTTTGAGTAAAAAATAGTTTGTGCCGAACTCAAGTCTGCGGATGAGATTGCATGTTTTGGCTGGCTTTGATTTTGTAGTAGAAGCAAAAGATAATAGTACTTTAGTCATGTCCTGTTCAGATAAGGACACAGCATGGCTGAACTCAAGTGCAAATTAAGATTACGTTTTACGGTTAGCTGAGACCCATATCAAATCCATTAATCTATTTTCTAATACAGAATTGTTGATAATGAATTGTAAATGAAGGTGATCCTTCTTAGCATGTCACCATCTCTCATGTGTAACACTCAAATTTTAATGAATTGATGCATATCAAAGGCGTCGTTTTTTTCCTCTAAAAGTGTGTCAATAGGCTCTCCCCAGTCACCTATTTTCAGGCCTTAGCAGGTTGTCTTACCGCCAAAGACTGCAAGCTCCTCTCTCTTCACAAAATGTTGAGAAACTACAGAAGCCTGTTTCGTCTGTGCAGGCTTTAAAACCGTGCAAGTAGAGTTCTGTAGAGACGAAAGGACACTGATGCTGGAAACCACAAGATCCTAGAGAGGGGATGCTCTTCTGTCATTTCTGCATTTGTACAGTATTTCACATGGTGTTACCTTACAATATGTGGTGAGACAGGCATTCTTGGACCTCATCTTGCATGTATATGGACCCATCATATATCATTTTTATCTTTCCCTCGGATTGAGGGCATCTCCTTAATTAAACTTGCTTGATTTCACATACAGCCTAGACGTACATCTCAAAGTTTCATATATTCTATCTTTAGTGAGTTGATCATTTAATTATCACTTACCGCCCAGTGACAGTAACTCTAAAGGACAATTGTGAGTAGCTAAAGAGGGGGTAAATTCAAATGGAAAGAAAAAGGCCAAATTTGACCTTTCAGTATTAATTTAAATTGTACGGAGTAGATGATACGTAATCTTCAGATGCACAAGCAGCATTTAAGGCCAATTTTGTTAGCTACTACGCAGATCCACCACACCTCATTGTTTGTAAAAATCTATTTAAGTTTGAGCTACACTTCTTTCCTCCTTTCAACTGGCTCCAAACAGAACAGTTTTCTGTACAAATTTGATTCTGGGCTTCTCTCTTAGCAATACCTTCCAGTAATCATCTCCAGTTTTCTTTTCTGTTGTACATTTCTTGTTCTAATTCGTCACATCTTTCTGCCTCTTACTTTCTTCTACCTCTTACATTCTTCTTGCATGTCATTTTGCAAATAATCATTCCGTATAAGATATATCATATATGTCCATGGAATTAATATAACTGTTCTTCTACTTTTTACATTATTCATGAGATGTTTTTCTTAATGAAACTGAAATTTGAAGTTACATCAACTTTAATGTTAATCTTATTCTTGTTATTTCTTGCCATCTTATATCTGTATTATATTTGTCTTTTAAGCTTTAGCACTGATGGAATTGGCTTGTGTTCATTCAAGAGAGCCAAACAGCAGTAAAATTTTGAGCCTAACGCATCCTGCTTATGCCAAAGACTTGACAGTTACAAATCTTAAGCGTATTCGGAGCCATGATCACCTGCTGAAAAATTCAGCAAGGGAGAGATTTAGTCGCAGGACAAAGTCACTGAGTACCCACCTCATACTTAACATGGATGAACTTGTTAACTCTGTCATTTTGAGGCAACAATGTCCTGATTTAGGTAATTACTTATCAAGGCTTGTTGTCAAATAAATAACTTACCATCCTGGATTTCTAAAGTTATGTTTTCTGCTGCATGGAGCTTTCCTTGGCACAATGCCAATGTCCCTTACATGCACTGGAATTACTTCTAATGTATATCCTTGTACAGGTCAACCTACTACAGTAAATCAGGATCGTGAAGATTCATGCAGCCGGAGAAGTATACCATTGGAGCTGAATTTCCCCATTTCTCTGAAGGTACTTGACCAAAATGACTGAGTTTTGGATGGACAACCTACTACAGTAAACACTTTTTTTTTGTTTTTGGATTCTATGATGCCTAAAATTCCTTCTTTTTATTTTCCTGGCATAAACATTGCTTAAAAATCCCACTAGTTGGCTTTTGAAAATACTCTTTAGATGTGTGCTAACTTTTGACCATCATGCTTCAGTTCCAAGATGTGAAATATAAGGTTGCCTTGAAGGGATCAACAAAGAGCTTGGAAGAAGAAACATACATACTGCAAGGAGTAAGTGGTTCAGTACAACCTGGTGAGGTTCTCGCTCTTATTGGACCATCTGGTGGTGGTAAAACAAGTCTCCTTAATCTTCTTAGTGGAAGGGTCAAGCTCAGTAGTGGTAATATCACTTACAACAATCAACCTTACACCAAGTCGTTAAAGCGAAGGTAATTGGTCTTATCGTTTGTGTATCTAATATAATACATTGATGGCTAAGCGGCTTTGCCATGATAACTGTAAATTGTGCAGAATTGGATATGTGCTACAAGATGACTTGGTCTTACCTCACTTGACTGTCAAAGAGACTTTAACTTATGCTGCTCTTCTCCGACTTCCCAACACATTGACCAGGGAGCAGAAAAGAGAGAGAGCCATGAACATTATATGTGAGCTTGGTCTGGAAAGGTATGGCTCTTGACATGACTTCCCAAACTACTATTTGTCTTTTCTTATCAGTGAAGACTTATTTTTATTGGTGAAATTGTAGTATGTTAGTACAAACCAGGTATTCATGCTTGAAAAAATCACCCATTATCGTACATGGTCATTGAGCATACTTAACTTGTAGAGTGGATAATGCAGGTGCCAGAATACACTTGTTGGTGGTGGTTATCCGCGAGGGATTTCTGGAGGCGAAAGAAAAAGGGTTTGTATTGGCAATGAAATCCTACTTAATCCATCACTTCTATTTTTAGATGAACCCACCTCTGGCCTTGATTCATCAACTGCCTTACGGATCATTCAGATGTTGCATGCTATTGCCAAGGTATACATAGATAAAAAGCTTGATTGAAAAACACTCTAAACTTGATATTTGATCTGATATAAGTACTTGTTTCTTCATAGACTGGAAAGACGGTGGTGACCACAATCCATCAGCCATCTAGTAGACTATTTAGCAAGTTTGATAAGTTAATTCTTCTTGGGAAAGGAAGTTCCTTGTACTTTGGAAAAGCTTCTGAAGCCATGATATACTTCAATTCAATCGGTTGCTCTCCCCTAATAGCCATGAATCCTGCAGAGTTTCTGATTGATTTGGCAAATGGAAACATAAATGACAAATCAATCCCGTTAGAATTAGAGAGTAAGCTCTCACCTGGACTTTCAAAGCTGGAACTCACAGATAAAAGACCATCACCAGTACTAGTGCATGAGGTAAATTTGTACTTCTGGTAACATTTACAAATATTATTGGAGACTTTATCATTGAGGATTAAATAAATTGCTTGCAAAACAGTATCTTGTAGGGGTCTGTGAAATAAGAGGTGCAAAGATGAGAACCGAAGAACTCCTGAAGCCTGCCATTTTATGCAGTCAGCTTGTAAAGCAAGGGACATCAATTTCAAGGGAGTGGGGAGCAACATGGTGGGAACAGTTCTCAGTTCTTTCTAGCAGGGGATTCAAGGAAAGGCGACACGAGTATTTCAGTATGATGCGTGTAATGCAAGTTGTTGCAACCGCCTTGATAATAGGATCACTTTGGTGGCGTTCCAACTCTTCATCAACCAGAAGATTGCAAGACCAAGTAAGGAATGTGTACTACTTTGAGAAACTATTTTCACTGATGATGACTAATTGTACCTATATGCATTATTGCAGGCAGGATTATTGTTTTTCATCTCTGTATTCTGGGGTTTTTTCCCATTGTTCACTGCGGTGTTTACTTTCCCACAAGAAAGAGCTATGCTTGCTAAGGAGAGATCAGTAGGCCTGTATAAGCTGAGTGCATACTTTGCTGCTAGAAACGTATCTGACCTTCCTTTGGACCTAGTCCTGCCAATGCTCTTCATGTTGATAGTCCACTTCATGGTTGGCTTGAAGCCGAGTTTGTCTGCATTTTCTCTTACAATGCTCACTGTATTCTTTAGCATTGTAGCTGCCCAGGTAAAAATTCCGTCTTCAGATTGTTGGACCACATAGGCAATAAAGATATAGCTAAGGGAGACCTGAGTTTCGATTTGTGTACAAATTTGATTTGCAGGGCCTGGGACTAAGCATAGGTGCAGCATTTATGGATGTGAAGAAAGCTATGACACTCGCTTCAGTTATTCTTATGACTTTCATGTTATCTGGTGGATTTTTCATACAGGTGAGTCAACAGATCTTAGACTACATACAAAGTTGATTTTTATAAATTCAATGTAGATTTGGTCTCTACCGATAACTGACTGGTTACGCTGTGGGCAATGCAGAAAGTTCCATTGTTCATGTCATGGGTTCGTTATTTGTCTTTCAACTATCACACTTACAAGCTGCTAGTCAAAATCCAATATAGCTGCTCGGGTTCGGATTCTTGTAATCCACCCATCATTCGAGGATTGACACTAGACTCAGGTGTATATGAAGTCACGGCTCTGGCAGCCATGGTTATTGGGTATCGGTTACTAGCTTACTTTCTTCTGAGGAGGATGAAGTTTTAGGGAAACCCGATGGCTAAGGTTTAAAATCTACTGGTCAACTGTTGTCCGTAGAAGTCAATGATGAGGAATAAGTTCTTGCTTTTAGCAGCTATAATCTGTCTTTTTTTTATTTTTGAATGTAAACTCTTATGGCTGGTAGATGATAAATTGGTAAGTGGTAAAAATTGATAATAAAAAAGTAGTATAGGAATTTAAGAGACTAATTTGTGGGTTTTTTTTAATAAATGCGCTTGTTGTCGTTATTACTATTAATCCTAGATGAACATATCCTTGCTATGCACGGTTTTAAAATATGTTTATACGATATGATAAATTATGTTTGGTGCCCTTGAGGTTTTGATTTTTTCGGTTGGGGTTCACTAAGGGCTTGTTTGGTATATTGAAACTTAATGAAACTGAAAAAATGTGAACGAAACTTAGAGGAATGAAACGAATTATTTTCTATGTACGTGTAAATTGAGAATGAATAAGATAAATTACGTGCTAAATTATCATAATGAACATAAAAGGTATGTATATCTTCCATTTTGAGAGCTGAAAACTACCTTGAGCAACTTCTCTACAACGCTTCTTGATTCCATGTGTCAATTTTGAGGATTCTTTCCGGCAATATCGATTCTAGAGAGTATGGATCTGAACGATGGGTGGCAATCAATATTGTGAAGATGATTTGTGATTTGAGAAATTAGGACTTCGATTGAAAAGGAAGAAGAAGCAAACTCAATTAACATCAATTGTTTGTTAGGTATAATTGGGCAAAATACAAAAATAGCCCCTATTTGGCCTTTATTTGTAGAATAAAGCTTATTAAAATATAGGTTTTACAAGTTTACTTTATTAGTTGTGAAATTTGATAAAGTATTTATGACTTATTTTTTACAAGTACACTGTATGACATTTTTCATTTATAAATAAATTTGTCTAATCTCTTATTGCATAAATTCATGTATCATTAAGTATAATTTTGATTAACATTAATATAATATAGGACCTGTATTTATATTTGAAATTAAAATTATAAAATGTAGGTTTAAACTCGTGCGTAGCACGGGCCTACTCATCTAGTTTGTTTTAAAGTAAAGTTGATGTGGCACGGGTGACTATTTATTATTTTAAATGAAGATTTTTCTATAAAGACAAAATGACAAATCCGTAAAAATCTTGTGACGATATTGCAAATAAATTGAAAAAAGAGTTGAGGTGACTAGCTTTAGCACGTGACACACGCGGACAAAGTGCACTCGGTTTTAGTATGTTATATTATATAATAGATAATAAATTCGGTGACTTTAATTCTCAATGCGATAAGTAGGTGAAACGAACATGAACTCGACGCAAACTTTATTACATTTGCTTAGTATGATGTATAGATTATTACCAAATCAACTTATTCTTTTGTCACGTAATATTAACTTATAAAAAAAACTCATCTTAAATAAGAGTATAATACCCGCATTGACAATACTTCATACGCGGCCGGAAATCTTGGGTCTTGTTGCCCTAAAATTACTTTAGGTGAAGTTCGAAAAACCCTATCGATAAAATAAAATTCAAGAAAAGATTATTGAAAGTGAAAAAGATATAGAAAAATGATAAACTTAATATAACTATTAGATTATTAGATTATCTGATTTTTTTTCTAGTACTTAGAATTTGACTAAATTGGAACAATTTATAAGTACTTTCCGTTCTTTGGAGAGATCATAAACTTGGCCGGAAATCTTCTTACAATTTATTATCTATATCTATATCTATATCTATCTATATATCTATGTACTATATAAATGTAGAAGCCCTTAGATCCAAGTCTCATTCATTTATACATCGAATGTCACGTGTCATTTTTTATTAACTAAAATCTAACTATTTTTACCATATGAATAAAGATAAAATAAAATATTCCTAATCTAAGAAGACAATATTTACCTATTTTTTAACTTCTAAATTCATTTTAATTTTGATAAACAAATTATTTCTCATTTATTCATTTCCTAATATACTCGATTGGGTAGATTTTTTTTAATTACTTAAAAGTTACAATATATTACATTATAATAAACTAAAAAATATACATTTAATTATAATTGGTAGATAATATATTTATAAAATGTATTTCATGTTAAATTTGTTTTGAAAAAAATACTCGTGCAAAGTACGAGAATTACACTAGTATACTATATAAAAACAAAAACACTTAGAAAGCCACATGTCATATTTTTTATTAACTAAATTCTAGATATTTTTATCATATAAATTAAGATGAAATAAAATATATCTAATCTAAAAATATAATATATACTTAATTGATATTTTACCTGGGGTATTATTCAAGTAAGGCCCATTGTTGCGGTACGGCCGTGCGGCCGTACCGCAGGGCGACACGTGTCCCGAAAAAAAAAACCGAGTAAAAGTAATAGTTCAAAACTTAATATGGAATAGTTCATAACTTATAAAAGGATAGTTCATGAATTATAATAGAATAGTTCATAGTGTAAAATTTATAAAGGATTGAAAGTAATAGTTCAAAACTTATTAAGTAATAGTTCATAACTTCTAAAAGGATAGTTCATGAATTATAATAGAATAGTTCATAGTGCAAAATTTATAAAGGAGTGAAAGTAATAGTTCAAAACTTATTATGGGATAGTTCATGAATTATAATAGAATAGTTCATGAATTATAATAGAATAGTTTAAAGTGCAAAAATTTATAAAGGAGTGAAAGTAATAGTTCAAAACTTATTATGGGATAGTTCATGAA
>BSUD01000196.1:257496-283239 GCA_033239045.1 Fagopyrum esculentum
AAAAAAAAAAAAATTTTTTTTTTTTTTTCGGGACACGTGTCGCCCTGCGGTACGGCCGTACCGCAATAAAAGGGCCGTACCTGAACATTTACCATTTTACCTGCTAAATACAATTTAATTTTGATGAATAAATTATTTCCATGTATTTATTTTTTAATATAGTAGATTTTTTTTAAACTTAATTTTTAAAGAGTTAAAATGGTAAGTAGGCCATTTATGTATTACTGTGTATTAACTAGGCTATTTTGCAATAATGTAGATAAACTAGGCCCCAATCAATTTTCTAATAAAGATTAATTCCTAACTAAATGGTTACCCCTGATGGAAAGTTAAAAATATGATGTGGCAGTTTTAATTAAATAAATAAGGTAATTTATTGTGGTCCCCTACAAATCAGGAAGTTGTTAGGAAAGGAAATATACATTCCTTGTAAACGTGATACAAGAATCACGAATTTCCCCCATTTGCTGCATCCATAACCACCAATTATACAGAGCTTTCGTCTACTGTCATATACATTTTCACTCTTTTTTTTCCGATTACTGCCGATTTATTTCGATTTGATGCTCTGTTTGTTCAATTGTTACGGCTATGAGATCGTCAACAATCGGATTGTCAATCTGTAGATTCAATCGTTTGTTTTGTGCGATTTTTGAGACAAACAACTCGATCTGTAGATCCAAACGTTCTAAGACATTTTTTCCAGATCTGTGAGGTATGTACGTTCAATCGTTTAATTGGTGGATAATTCTCACATTTCGTCTGCGTAATTTATGTATATGGTTCATACTTTGTATTTCGTATATATACATGGCGGTGATATTTTATGTGCTGAGGTTTGATATTGATGAAGGAGACGAACATAATTTTATGTCTGTATGTGTACATAAGTATGTTGGAAAGAAATATATACTCAATTTATGTGTCTGCTTAGATTTATGTAGTTGTAAAATGTATGTGTATTTCAGTTTAATGTGGTGAGGGTCTGTAATGATGAAAGTGACGAACATAATCTAATGTGTTTATGTGTACATAAGTTCGGTTTATGTATCTGTTTATATATTATGTATGGTTAAATTTATGTAACAGTGAATAACATAATTTTATGTGCGTATGTTTACGTAATTTCGGTGTATGTTTATGTATAAGTGCAAAAATTAGGGTGCATGTATGTTTACATAATTTCGGTGATGAACATAATCTTATGCAGAGTGTGATGAACATAATTTTATGTGCGTATGTTTACATAATTTCGGTATATGTTTATGTATAAGTGCAGAAATTATGTTTCATTTAGTTGATTGTACATAAGTGTGGTTTTATGTAATTACTGAAATATTATGTACAAAGCGTGAGGAAGCTATTGACATATTTCTTATATTTTGTACCTTTCTTGTAGGAATCATGGGGGTGGTGTTTGTGACAATTTATTTTGACGGACATTGGAAATTTGATGAAGGTGTGTGGAGCTACATTGAAGTACAGTCAAGTAAGCCGTTATTGATATCAGTTGAATGCACATTTGATGTGTTAAAGGAGAAGATTGCGTTGCTATTTGGAATATCTTTAACACTGTTTGATTTATGCTTGTCATACAAGAATCCTTTCAATGAGGGTCTAAAACCATTTGATGTTAACACAAAGGATGATTTGGATACTTTTGTACACATAAATGGTCTCACACAGTTTAGTTGGAGTCTCCCTTTATGTGTGAACAAAGTTGATTTGCATAAGAGTGTGGGAGGATTTTCAACCGAACTACATGGTCAGGAAGTTGATGTAGCAGATATAGAACCTGATTTATGTACAACAGGTTCAAGTGTGATTGGGAGCGAGTCGGTAGGAGATGCAAACAATAACACACTTGCAATAGTTCCACATATCAATAGTTATGTATCATCAGGGGACGATTTGCAACTACAAGTTGGGAAGATATATCATTCGAAGACTGAAGTTAAAAACGCATTGTGTCTACATTCAATTTCCGAATGCTCACAATACAAGATAGTAAAGTCGAAAATGAAGGCAGTGACTGCGAGATGTGTAGATGAAGATTGTAAGTGGAGGGTCCGCTTTTCAATGCTCGGTAAAACAACATACTTCACCACCACAAAGTATGTTTCGACACACACTTGCTCGTTCCATTTGCGGCGGGAGGCAAATAGGGAAGCTTCATATCACGTAATAACTGATAAGGTTAAGACAATGTAAGTTGCATGTATTTGTTGGACTGAATTTATGTATATGCTACTGCATGTGAAAATATGTTATGTATCCTGCTTTTACTGAAAATCAAAGTTTATGTAGGTACGGTAATTCAAAGAAATTACCTTCGGTGCATCAGATCATCACCGTAATGAAGAGTTTGCATCGAATTGACGCTAGCTATTGGAAGTGTTGGAAAGCTCAAGAGAAAGTGAAGGACATGATTAGAGGTACATCGGTGGACAATTATAACACAATACCTGCATACTTATTTATGTTGGTGGAGGTGAATGAAGGAACAGTTGTGGACTTCATACACGACGAGGAGAGTAGGTTCAAATATGTTTTTCTGTCGTTCGGACCGTCCATTCGGGGTTTGAGTGTGATGAGAAAGGTACATAATAATAAAAACCCTGATTTTGTTTATGTATTGCAGTTATCTGTTACATAATGTTGGATACAATTGTTTCTGTGCATATATTCATGTTCAGTTATTTGTGCATAAGTAGGTTTGTGAACACGTATACGGTTTTATGTAGGTAATCACCGTTGATGGGACACATCTGAGTGGAAAATATGGTGGGGTATTGCTAGTCGCCACTGCACAAGATGCAAACCAACAAATATACCCCGTTGCTTTTGGTATTGTTGATAGTGAAAATGATGCATCTTGGAATTTCTTTTTCAAGAATATGAGACGTGTCGTAATGGACAGCAAGGAGCTTGTGTTTGTGTCCGATCGCCATGCATCGATTAAGAAGGGTATATCATCGAATTACCAACTAGCCTTCCATGGGTACTGTATTTGGCATCTAAAAGGTAATCTGAGGAAGAGGACAAGATCAAACAGGATCCTACAAATGTTCATTGATGCGGCAACGAGCTACAAAGACAACATTTGCGTTGAAATATTACATAAAATATCGGAGGTACATAAGCATATAAATTATGTACTGTATATCTTATATTATGATGATTACCTTACACATGATTTATGTATGTATAGGAGAAACCAAAGGTGGGAGAATTGCTGAATGAAATAGGGATTTCTACATGGGCACGCTCCTTCTCACCTGCGAAAAGATACAACATAATGACTAGTAACAACGCAGAGTGTGTAAATGCATTGATGAAAGAAGGTAGAGAGTATCCTGTCATGGCAATGCTGGATGAAATAAGGCAATTTATGACCCGATGGTTTGCAGAACGCCGTCAAAAGTCCAAAGCTTGTGTAGAGGTATCGACTCCTAAGATTGAGGCAATTATTCAGAAGCGGTTTGATGCGTGTGCGATGTACTTTGTGTGCGTCCTTGATGCAGAGAAGCTGGAGTTTGAAGTAAAGATGTGTGAAGAGCACGTGATTGTTTGTTTGCAGAAGAAAACTTGTACATGTAAGGAGTTTGATATTGAAGAAATATCATGCATACATGCCATTGCAGCTGCAAAACATGTGGGTATGAGCCCATCCTTTCTAGTTGGCAAGTACTATTCATCAGACAGTTGGAGGGCTGTTTATGTGGATATCATCTATCCATTACCTAATAAGTCAGAGTGGTGTATTCCTACTTCAATAGCAGAAATGAAATGTGAGCCTCCATTGAAGCGTAAAAGGTGTGGTAGAATGCCAAAAGCCAGGTTCCGGTCAACTTGGGAACAAAGCAGCAATAGGAAATGCAGTTGTTGCGGCTGCAGCGGGCACACAAAAAGGACTTGTCAAAATCAACCAAAATAGAGTTTATGTTTATGTAGATGAACCAGTTTTGACTAATATTGCTTGACACTGAACTACATAGGTACATCATTGAAATTACTATAGTTACGTTTATTTGACTATATTGTGAACTATAACCTCAATTATCATACTTAAAGATACATCATTGAAATTGATACTGAAGTACATACGTACATAAATCCATCGCATATGTTGGAGAACAAACTGTATACTGATGATGTTACATATGCTAGTGCATAAACATACACTTATGTATATGTAAAGGTATTATGTTTGTATTAAACTAAAAAAAACAGTGCATAATGGATCAGTACATAATTATGTTGCAACTAAATATATACATAACATGAGAATTTGTGCATATCAAAACATTACATAAGGTCAAAAGACACAATTATGTTCATAATAGATGTCTACATAACAGATCGAAAACCGTACATAAACTAACAAAACATACAACGCTGGAAACATAAGTATTTCACAATATCTTCCTACATAACTATGGTCATGATCAACAGTACATATTGTTTGAACACAATCACATTTCTTCGGCCCAATTCTTCCACTGTCTTGTAAACACAGCATTTGCAATCTGCTCCCTAACAGCTTGAACGACTTCATCATCTATGTCGCTGCAATCCTTCCTACCAGATGCAAGATATTGAATGTATTTCAACGTGTATATTCCACAACTACCCCTACAATGCAAAGCGATAAGATGAAATCAGTTTATGTTTCATAATAATTAACATAAAATATGTAACACAAAATTAATTAACAAAATACTGTACATACCCATCAGCATTTGTGTTTAAATCGTTCTTCCTGATCACTTTCAATGGGATCTTGAGCTTGTCTTCCAATCTAGAATGCTTACCATGGACCCTCAGAACCTGTGGGAACATAACAGCAAGGGGCTCGATAAGGTGCTGTAATTTGTCCTCCTTTATGTACGTGACTTGTGCGTCATACACATAAATACACCAGTCAAGCAGGTTTATTTCCAATACGACCCAGTGAGTGTTCAGAAGGTTGAATGGAGAGTAGATGATGTCAACATCATACAGTGATTTGGGGAACATTTGTGGAACATCGCCAGTGATGACTTGAAACATACTTTCTTTGAAGTTTGGTTTGTCATTCTTAATGTCCAAGAAATTTGTAAATGTTGTACGGTTGTAAGCTCGGGTCCATCCGGTTGGTAGTACAGCAATGCGTCCATATTTTTCTGGATTTTCACAGATGCTCATACGGATATGCATAATCAGCTCATCAATGACCTAATTTACATTATAAACACATGACAATATTATGTAAATGACATAAATATATATCTATATAAATTCAGTTTAGTATACAAACCTCATCTTTAATCCAACCGCCAGGCTTAATAATGGATTCAATTGTGTCCCTGGATATGGTCTTTATGAAACCTCTTACTGACCCATTCCCGTCTTTGTTTTTGACCCAATTGTATAGGGTTTGTCGCTCCTTTAATGTCAACATACCCATGCGTGGTTCTTTAGGTAGCTTGACATTTTTGCGGAAGGGTGTGCGTTTATATTTACTTTCTTTGGGCATTCTTAAACCCACCTTCCTTTCTGGCACAGCTTTTTCAGAATTCTGTACATAAATATACATGTTCTGTTAATACATAAACAGTTATACATATAATTTGCACGTACATAATTTGCTACTATTACAACTGCATACATTCATATGCATGGACATTATATACGACATAATATAACAGATTCATAGTCCTAAGTTTATGTATCAATCACTGACAGTGTACATAAAGTTGATAGTTTGTCATAAATATATCATACCTCACTGGATTCAGCACCAATTTCCTCTACCATTACATCATCCATGGCATCTTTGGTAGGAATTTGATCAACATCAGCTGTTTGATGATCGCTTTCTGTTGCGTGAGTTTGATGAACTTCAGCTGACGCATATTGTTTCATAGCATCATTTACACAACTCTTTATGTTCTTTTCAATTTTCTTGCTAGACACGAACACAGTTGTGTCTAACTGCTCATAGAGAGAACCTAAGTCTGTTGCATAAGTCGTCAGATCATCAATCAGAATCCCTTGTTCCTCCACTTTTTCACACAGAATACTCTGCACCTTCTGCATTGCATCAACTTTTTCAGCAAGAATGTCCTGTCCCTTCTGTAGTGCATCCATCTTTGACATCAACACTTCAACCCATAATGGTTGTGCTTGTTCAGGTTGAGTGCTGTTTATTATGGACATACATAAGTTACACTATATTTTTGAATATACATAATGTAATATTATTGTACATAAAGTGCAGTTATTTTGCTTACGTAGTTGTGTCATGTGGCACAGGGGTGGACTTCTTTCCCGCAGAAGTATTGACATTATGTTGGTCCTTTGTATGGGGTTCTGAAGGAGTCTGCTCGGTATTGAGTGGTGGTGGTGAATCCTTGGCCTTGTTAAGGCGCTTTGATGATCTACATATTTGTCAAATGATACATAATATATTATGTACGTATGAATACATATAATTCATTGTACATAACCATGTTACATATACATAAGTACATATACATAAGTTTAACCTTGTTGGTTCTGGAGATAGCTTGGGTGTTTGCTTTTTCCTCTTTCCTGTGCTTTTGGTCGCAGAACTATATGTGTATATATGAAGGGTTATATTTCTTATACTACATAAATCTTTGGCTGTATTATATGAAAATATAAATAAATTTAACCTTTTGGCTTCTGGATTGGGTATGGCTTCTTCCAGTTTCCTCTTACCTACACCTTTGGATGCACTGCTAGATGGTTTATCAGGCTGAACATCTCCTGTTTAATATAATCAACAACACATGAGTATAATGTTTGATGTAGTACATAATTGGCTATTATATAAAAGTCAATCTACATAAAATGAAAACCAATGGTTACTACATACCAATGTCTTCTGGTGGGTTCACAAAATCATCTTTATCATCCTTGTCATCGTTGATTTCTCGGATCACAACTTTCTCAGTACTAGGCCTACATAATAAGACAAACAGGGTGTACGTTACATATCACGTAATGTATGAAATAAAAAAATTTACTAATTTTGATTAAAACACACCTAAACTCTTCCTCCTTTGCATGATAAATTAAAGGCCAAGTCACTATGGGGACAACATTATGAAACCCAATACCAAATAGTGCATCAATCCTGTCATCATCACCCTCCATATACCAGCTTTCATAATCATCCTCTTCCTTCTCAACATCAACTGTCTTAATGTCTTCTGTTTGAAGAGTTTCAGCAATACCCTGGAGCTCAGTATATCCAGGGTATAGCTTGCCACCCTTCCCAGATTTGGATACATACCTGAGGCATGATGGGGTTGCCTCTGCATTGATTATAGTTGCAAAATGCTTTGCAAACTTTGGTATGGAATTGAAGACAAGTATCTACAAATATTACAAAAATGAAAACTATAATTAATCAACACAAATGCTTATTTACACATATGTATACATAACAGTGAATACATAGATGTTGCAACTCAATCTAATAAATACATAATTCATTTACTATAATGATGTAACACATTTACCATAACGGAATGAGTACATAAGCATAGAATAAATAAAACAATATCAAGTAAATAATAATATGCACATAAGCATGACACAGCTCGGTACTATGTGTAAAACCTGTACATATACATAACAATGTTATACATAAGCATGTTACACAGATATTACATAACAATCAATAAATATTCCTTAACCATTGACAAATTTAGAACCTATACATTACCTGTAATGCCAACGGGAATCCACCAATCTGGTATCCACCGCTGTTTCTCTCCTTTCCAGCATGACACGATTGAAATGATCTCCTAGTTATGGTGTAAGCAAAACGACCCCATGGAAAGTTGTTGAACAACTCCATG
The DNA here is from genome assembly GCA_033239045.1 of Fagopyrum esculentum. Taxonomy (NCBI): domain Eukaryota; kingdom Viridiplantae; phylum Streptophyta; class Magnoliopsida; order Caryophyllales; family Polygonaceae; genus Fagopyrum; species Fagopyrum esculentum. The sequence goes on from BSUD01000196.1 coordinate 265,371, forward strand.
TCACTTAGGAGATTTATAGTGTGTTGCGATATCAAAGTCTTTCCATTCTTTGATGCTAAAACACCTTCAATGAACAAAATGAGTGCCATTTTGTACTTGTTGGGAGACTCCTTCGGCTCATCCTTGAAGATTTGCTCCAATTCATCGTTTGTGCATCTGTCAATCCCAATGACATCTCTCATGTTGACATCCTCCATTTCTTCTATATCTGGGCCAGAATCCGGAGAATTTGGGAGTCCGGTAATCTCACAAAACTCAATGACACTAAACCTCAAAAGAACACTGTTAATTGCAAACCACATTGAGAAATGTCTCCTTGTATTTAACTCCCTCATTAACATAAAGTGAATGAGCTGGTTGGACATTTTGATTTTAGTGCTCATCTCCAACAGAGGCCCAAAAATTGACCCCTTAAGTCTGTTTTTGTCAGCTGTAGATAGCTCATCCAAAATCATAGGAATCAGAGGAAGCTTCATATAGCTGTTGATTCTGCCATTTATTGATTTCTTAGTTTCTCTCCATCTGTACGTAAACTGCATAAACATAAAATGGAAAATGCATTTATCTTTATGATCAACAAATGTAAACTATGTGGTGCAAATTTCAATTTACTTACCTTAATCTGTGGGTTATCAGAATTTATTAGTCTATTGACATCTTGCGTACAAGAACCACCCATCTCTCTCCGCTGAAATGTACATAAGGTAAAATACTTCATTATCAACTAGCCTTAACTAGTACTATATACAATATTGTACATAAATAAGAAAATAACTGATATGACTATGCAAATGTAATCAGAAACTATTAAAAGTATAAATAATATAACATAATAGTAATCAAAGATTAATTTATGTTTTTATGTGCTTGACTATACTGTTACATAATTCTTGTGAATAATATAGCAATTTGATTTCAAATATTCACCTTTTTTATGCGACGAGCCTGTGCTTCATCTCTTTGTTCCTTTGTTTGGTTTTTGACAGCCATTTGTTTCGTGGTTACCATTTTGTTCTTCAAACAAATAGTAAATAGAAAAAATTCTCAGTCAATTTCTAGCTAAATACTACATTACATAATTTCTGTATATGCTAAATGTCCTACATAATATTATGCACATAATAGCTACATAAACATTGCAATAACATAAACAAAGCATTGTACATGACCTACAGTGCATACATAATACAAACTCAAACATAAATCTGTCAACCATAACTTGAGACAGTCAAAAACTTGGAACATCGACTAATACACTCAGTTCATAAGAAATTAAAGTACATATTGATCAAACATAAACTGAGTCATTCTATAACTATGTACATATTCTTCATACATAAACTTATTACTTATGTGATAAAATAAGATACATAAATGTCTAAATCATACTCTAATTATATACATAAACTACGATACAGAATTTATATGATACAAAAAACAAGGGATACATAATGTAATATATAACATTTGCCATCATTTGTTATGTACATAAATCTGATCCATACTATAATTACATACATAAAATCGTATACATACATAATTCATCCAATATTTGAAGTTACAAACCATACATTTACATAATATAAGACCATCGACCACAAAAATAACACAGTGTTTTGGGAAAGTATCAGTACATAAAACACATGAAAACATAATTTATGTACATAATCTTTCATCACTGTTAATTGAAATACATAAATTCCACAGAAATGGCTAATTTCAAAATTAAGTTCCATAACAGCCAAAAACAGATCTGTTCTTCTTTGTGTCGTCGGAATCAAAAACCTAATCGAATATAAATCACAAAATCATGCTTCATAACACATGCAAGGCCGAGAGAATGAAAGTCCATGTAGTTACAGTTCAACAATGGCGGTTTTGAGTATGGATTTTAGGGAAAATGTTCATCACCTGTTTTCGATTTGAACGAAAATCGAAGCCATTAAAATGGTATATTGTTGAGAGAATTTGGAGTACTTACAAGGATTGATTGTCGTTAAACAAAGAATAGATCAGCGAAAAATGTTGAAGAAGGTCGAAGTTGAAGATTTGAAGATGGAGGTTGCAGTTGCAGAATCGCACGATACTATGGAGGTGTAGAATGGCGCTTCCTTTTTGGATGAAATGATTAGGAAAGAAGACGAACCGCCAGATATCGTATCAAACAATTGCCTTTTTTTAAATTTGATAATCTTTAATTTCTAGGCAGTTAATATGCTACTTTACTGATTTGCCCTTAACTAGCTACCTTATTAACAATGCTTTACCATTTCTTTTACCTTTATTTTCTGAAAGAAAAATAGAGGGGTCTATTTTGTATCATGGATACAAAAAGGGCCCTTCTACACCAATTTTCTCATTTTTAAATTATCAAAAATTATAATATAATACGCTTTTAATAAATTAAAAAATATAATTTTAATTATAATATTAAAAATATAATTTTAATTATAATTATTAAAAAATATAATTATAAAAGCATATTTTACGATAATTATTTTTAAAACATACAGGTCAAAACACGAAAATTATACTAATTGCAAATTTAAAACAAACAAATTGGAAAGCTTTCATTCCACGCAACCGCGTCAAATCGATCCTTTTGGACCGCGTCAAGTCGATCCTTCCGGATACGTTTCTTTGGTCCCTATATATCCCGATTGTGGCTCACCTCCCTCGTATTCAAGTACTTTCCGTTCTTTGCTTTCACCTCTCTTCATCACCGATCCTCTATATTCTTCGTATCATGGTTATTTAGGCAATTAGGCTGCTTTAATTACTTAGCATGACATATTGTTCTTGATCGTTCGATTTCTCCGTTGAAACCTCTATTATATTCCGGTGGTAGATCTCTTTTCCTGACCTGCGTAAATAGGGGGAGATGATGAGGTTCTGATGGCTGATGTTTTCAGTATTAGGTTTTCTGATGACCGACGTGTTCAATTTCTCCGTCATTGAAGTTATGTGTTTGCAATCCCTGTTCGTCTAGGTTTGCTGATGTCGCCGCGAACTTTGTGGATGCTCTTTGATTGCGATTCTCTTCAACAACGATCTGTATTATTGTGTTGTTGTTCGACGGATTAGATATCTTGACATGGCATATTATTCCTGATGGTTGATCGTTGGTTTGCTCAGTTATTGCGTCGTCAGATCTTTCCTTGCAGATTGCCTTTGCTATGCTAAATTTTGATCTGTATTTGCTGCAGAGTCTGGGAGTTGTGTTATTTAGATGGCGACATGTTGAATTCTTAAAGATTATTGGAGACCGTCGTCAGTTCTTTGATTAATTGATTCGTTGAACGTTTGTCACCTTGACTGTGCCGATTGAGAAATTTTCCTTTCTTTTGACTAATTCAAAAGCACTCCTCTTAAATGCGGGGGAATGTATTCACAATCACTCTGTAGAATCTTGTACCAATTGATATTTGAATTGACCAATCGCTCTTGGATTTTTTTATCATTTCATTCGAATCATTCCATGCTATAATCTATTCTCCTTTTGCCCTGTTGGAATGTGATTCTGCTAGATGTTTCAAGAGCCACGACATCAGGAAGCTTTTGACAATGGCTATGGCTAAGATTTCCCTATTCAGTTTTCTGTTGCTTTGAAGTGTTTAGGCTTTTTCTTGATGACAACATTGTGTTTTTCTAGTAGGGTTTAGAATAGGTAGTAACGTGGGCAGCACACATGTTTCTGAAAGCACAAGTTCAAGCCACCTTGCCAAATGAGTGAACATTGAAAATTGTTTTCTTCATTCAATTCATTATTAGGTTTCAAATTTGGTTCGAGAGATCTTATTATTGATTGTAGACTGTTATTACTGATAGGTCTTAAATAACTTGAAGATGGAAGGGCATTCAAATTTGATGGAAGATTTTGCACTTGGGCGAGCAAAGCTCTCACAACAGATAATTTGACATGAGGACTTGTCCTTTTCATTTGTCTATGTTACTTCATGAGTTTCAAATTCATAACACCGACTTGACGACCTTGATTTGGTTTTTGTAGGATACTAGATCATTGTATATACGCAAGGGGACAAGCTTCCAAAAGTGGCATTTGGAGTCCATCTCTTCCTTAAGAGTCTTAGACTAATCTCAAATGGCTAAGCTTTCTCTAATTAGTTTCCAGTCGCCCATTTAAAGCCTTATGACTAGTTTCTTGTTGACAATATTCTGTTTTCTGGTAGGGTATGGAAGGACTAGTTATGTCAGAACAGATGTTTGAGGCCATCTCTTCCTTAACTAATCTCAAATAGCTAAGCTTCGCTAATTAATTTTCATTTTCTGATTTTAAGCCTAAAGACCTCTTTCTTGTTGACAATACTGTGTCTTCTTGTAGGATTTTGAACGTGCTAGCTATGTGAGAGCAGATATTTTGCAAGCATATTAAGTTCAAGACCACCTTTCCAAATGAATGAACTTCAAATTTTACTTTCTTCATCAATCCATTTCTGGGTTCTGATTATGGATTGAGAGATCTTATTATCGATAATATTTTGATGAATGGTTTTGCTAGGGTCTTAAATAGCTTTGTAGCGGAAGGGACAGTTGATCTTAATGGATGATTTTGCACATGAACACCTAAATACCTCCACATCAGATAAATAAGAATTGACTTTCTTTTCTTGACCAGTTACTTCTGATTCGATCTGAATTTGCAATGCCATTCCATTTTTCTGGTGACCTTGATTTGTTTTTGGTAGGTTTCCTAAACAATGGTTTATGCACAAGGGATCATTGCCATCTCTTCCTTGAAATATGTTTTCTTCCTCTTCTTCATCATATTAGTGGCTAAGCTCCCTGTTTAGTTTTTAATCTCCAATTCTTTTAAGGCTTAATACTTGTATCTCGGTTACAATGTTTTGTTTCCTGCTAGGGTTTGGAACGACCGGTTATGTTGGAGTTGGAGCACATATATGCTTTGCATGAGTTACATTTCAAGGCCACCATGCCAAATGAATGAACATGGGAGGTCATCTCTTCCTTAGAATATGACCTCTTCCTCTTCTTCGTATTAATGCCTAATACAATTTCCGATTTTTTTTAAGCCTTAATTTTTCTTTCTTGGTGACAATATGTTGTATTCTGGTAGGGTTTGGAACAACTAGTTATGTTGGGGCACACGTTAAGTTTCAAGTTCACCCTGCCTGATCAGTGAAAATGGAAAATTCTGTCATTCCTTTCAATTCATTATTGAGTTCTAAATTTTGTTTGAGTCCTGGAGAGGCCTTCTTATTGATTATAGTTGGATTCAATGGTTTTTCTAGGGTCGTTATAGCTTGTAGCGGAAGCATAAAGGATTTTGATGGAAGATTTCGTTCTTGAGCATCAAAGTTGCATGGAAGTGTCTTTTGTTGTTGATTTTCCTGTTCTGAATTTGCAATGCCAAAGTTTCTTTCTCGTGATCCTGATGTTTTTGTTAGGTTTAGAAATAACTGTTCATGCGCAAGCGAACATGTCTTCTAATATGACGTGTGAGGGCTGTCTCTTCCTTAGATTAATCTCTTTCTCCATTACTCCCTTGTGTTCTTGTTTTCTTAGTGTCAATACCTTTCATTGGTTATTGCTGGTGGATTTTGCTAGGTTCTCACGTGACAATGGACAACTGATCTTGCTAAGTGTTGTGGCACTAGAGAGTTCTGGTATTTGGAAATGGCATATCTCTTCCCTGTTAATTCTCATTAGTATATTTCTTACTCTGCACTTTGCAGTCACCCTCCTTTTTTGGGCTTACTATCTTTTCTGTTAGGGTTTGGCTGGCAGGTTATGAGAAATTGGATTCTAGGCATTATTATGTGCATCAGTTTTTAGATTGATTATTTTCAGCATTTATCACCCTTGACTGTGCAGGTTTAATAAACTTCCATTTCTTTTGACTGATTATCTGAACACATCTTATATGCTAGGTATTTGTATCAATTAATATGTGAAATGTCCAATCTCTTTCCCCGTATATTTTGTGTTTGAAATTAGTTTTTGGAGTGTGAATTGATTATAATTTAGTTAAAATATGGCAGCAGACAGTCCATCTTGTTAGGGTTAATCTCTCACATGTTCACTTTACTATTGCTTATTCCTAGACTTGCAGTGTCATACTTCTTCTGGTAGTACTCGAACTGATTCGTGTCAGATTTATTTTCTTGATTCGATGACATCTTCATTGACAATGGTTAAGCTCATTTTATTTCTTGCTAATCTCTTCACCGTTTTTTGCTCTCAGGATTTGATCTTGTTAGATATTTTGTGTTACAGCATCAAAAACCTTCTCACAATGGCTATGTCTAAGATTTCCCTGTTTGGATTGTTTTTGCTGTTCTTGAAGTATATAGACTTCTTTCTTGATGACAACATTATTTAATTTTCCTGGTAGGGTTTATGATGGACATAGTGATGTGTTTGGATTATTTTTGCTGTTCTTCAAGTATATATTTTCTTTCTTGATGACAACATTTTTATTTTTTTGCCCCCTGGTAGGGTTTATGGTGGATATAGTGATGTGGGAGCGCGCACACACACACGCTTTTGCAAGTTCAAGGTCACCTTGCCAAATGAGTGAACATTGAAAATTACTTTCTAGAGTCAATTTATCATTGGATATTAAATTTTGATTGAGAGATCTTATTGTTGACTATAGTCCGATGGTTTTGTTAGGTCTTAAATAATTTGTAATAGTTGCAAAGTTACAACACTGACTTGATGACCCTGATTTGTTTTTGGTAGGATTCTTAATCATTGTTTATACTCAAGGGAACATGCTTACAAACGGGGCATTTGGAGGCCATCTCTTTTTTGTACTAATCTCAAATGGCTAAGCGTTCCCTAATAAGTTTTCGTCCATTTCAAGGCTTAAGACTTCTTTCTCGTTGACAATATTCTGTTTTCTGGTAGGGTATAGAATGGCTAGTTATGTCAGAGCTGATGTTTGGGACCATCTCTACCTTAAACTAATCTCAAATGGCTAAGCTTCACTAACTAGTTTCCATCTTCCGGTTTTAAGCATACTGTCTTCTTTCTTGTTTACAATATTGTGTTTTTTTAGTAGGGTTTGAATGGCTATCTGTGTCACAGAGGATATTTTGCAAGCATTAAGTTCAAGACCACCTACCTTGCCATATGGGTGAAATTCAAAATTTGCTTTCTTCGTCAATTAATTTTTGGGTTCTGATTATGGATTTACATATCAAATTATTGGTTATATTTTGATGGATGGTTCTGCTATGGTCATAAATAACTTGTAGTGGACGGGGCGGTTGATTATAATGGAAGATTTTGCACATGGAGATCTAATCTCTCACATCAGATAACTTGACATGAAAAGGTGCTTTTTTTTCAATTTATCTATATCTATGAATTGGCAATGTCAATCCACTTTCTCGGTGACCCTGATTTGTTTTTGGTAGGTTTCTAAATTACTGTTTATGTACAAGGGATCTTTCTTTGAAATGTGGCATGTGATGCCATCTCTTCCTAAAGCTCCAAGTTTAGTTTTCAATTGCTAATTCTTTTTAAGCCTTAATATTTTTTTTTCTTGATGACAGTATTTTGTTATAATGGAAGATTTTGGTATTGGATGGTTCTGCTATGGTCATAAATAACTTGTAGTGGACGGGGCGGTTGATTATAATGGAAGATTTTGCACATGGACATCTAAATCTCTCACATCAGATAATTTGACATGAGAAGTGCTTTTTTTCAATTGATCTATTATCTTTAAATTGGCAATGTCAATCCACTTTCTTGGTGACCCTGATTTGTTTTTGGTAGGTTTTCTAAATAAATGTTAATGTACAAGGGATCTTTCTTTGAAATGCGGCGTGTGATGCCATCTCTTACTTAAGCTCCATGTTTAGTTTTCAATTGCTAATTCTTTTAAGCCTTAATTCTTCTTTCTTGATGACAGTATTTTGTTACTTGGTAGGGTTTGGAATGACAAGTTATGTTGGAGCAAACATATACTTTTGCATGCCTTAAGTTTCAAGGCCACCAGCCAAACAAGTGAACATAGGAGGCCATGATCTCATCCTTTTCTTCCTCTTATTAATTGCTAAGCCCCTGTTTAGTTTTCAATCCTTAATACTTCATTCTCGGTGACAATTTTGTGTCTTGGTAGGGTTTGGAGCGACTTAGTATGTTGGGCCGCACATGTGCTTTGCATGCATTAAGTTTGAATGCCACCCTACCAAATGAGTGGACATGGAAAATTCTGTTCTTTTCAATTCATTATTGGGTTCTAAATTTGGTTTGTGAAGCCTTGTTATTGATTATAGTTCGATTCAATGGCTTTGCTAGGTCGTAATAGCTTGTAGCGGGATCAGATAGCGGAAGATTCGTGCTTCGGCATAGAAGTTCCATGAGAAGTGTCTTTTTCATCTGATTTTCCTGTTCTGGATTTGTAATGTCAAAGCTTCTTTCTCACGATTCTGATATATTTTTGTTAGGTTCTGAAATTATTGTTCACCCAAGAGTTCTGATATTTGGAAATGGCATGTATCTCTTCCTTGTTTATTCTCATCAGTATGTTTTTATTCTACATTCTGCAGTTTTAGATCTCCCTTTTTGTGACTAATATCCTTTCTGTTAGGGTTCGGATGACTGGATGTGTGCGAAACGGTATATGTTGTGAAATTGGACACTTAATATTGTTATCTGCATCAGTTTTTTTATCGATTATTTTCAGTATTTATCACCCTTGATTATGCAGATTCGAAATTATTATAATGTAGATTTATTTTCTTGATTTGATGACTTCTATACTAACAATGGCTAAGCTTATTTATTCCGGGCTAATCTGCTCTTGGGTTTTAATCTTGTTAGATATTTATTCCGGGCATCCAAGTTCCAATAGAAGTGTCGTTTTCATTTGATTTTCCTATTCTGGATTTGTAATGTCGAAGCTTCTTTCTCATGATCCTGATATGTTTTCGTTAGCTTCAGAAAGCATTGTTCACCCGAGAGTTCTGATATTTTGGAAATGCCGTATCTCTTCCTTGTTAATTCTCATTAGTAATTTCTTTGATCTTTCTTCTTGTGACTCTTATCTTTTCTGTTAGGATTTGGATTACTGGTGAATGCGAGGCCGTATATGTCATGAAATTGGATATACTTGATATTGTTTATCTGCATCAGTTTTTTGATCGATTATTTTCAGCTTCTATTACCACTCTTGACTGTGCAGATTCGAAATGACTATAATGTCAGATTTCCTTAATGACTTCTTCACTAACAATGGCTAAGCTCATTTCATTCCAGGCTAATGTCTTCACTTTTTTGCTCATGGGGTTTGATCTTGTTAGATATTTTGTGTTACAGCATAAAGAACCTTCTGACAATAGCTATGACTAGGAATTCCCTGTTTAGATCTTTTTTTTGTTGTTCTTCAAGTATTTAGACTTCTTTCTCGATGACAACATTGAGTTTTCCTGGTAGGGTTTATGATGGATTGTGATGTGGGGAGCACACATGCTTTTGCAAGCATAAGTTCAAGGCCACCTTACCAAATGAGTGTACATTGAAACTTACTTTGTAGATTCATTCGTTATTGGTTTTAAATTTGGAATGAGAGATCTTATTGTCGACTACAGTCCGATGTTTTTTTTTATGTTTTAAATAACTAGTAGAAGTTGCAAAGTTATAACACTGACTCGACGACCCTGATTTGGTTTTAGTAGGATTCTAAATCATTGTTTATATGCAAGGGGACAATCTTACAAACGTGGCATCTGGAGGCCATCTCTTCCTTAGACTAATCTCATATAGCTAGCTTTCCCTAATTTGTTTTCAGTTACCCATTTTAAGCCTTGAGACTTCTTTCTTTTTGACACTATTGTGTTTTCTGGTAGGGTTAATGGCTAGCTATGTCATAGCGGATATTTGGCGAGCAAATAAGTTCAAGATGTCATTGCCAAATGAGTGAAATTTAAAATTTTCTTTCTTCATCAATTCATTTTTTAAGTTCTGATTATGGATTGAGATATCTAATTATTGATTATATTTTGATGGTTGGTTTTGCTATGGTCATAAATAAATTTTAGTGGACGGGGCGGATGATTATAATGGAAGATTTTGCACATAGACATCTAGTTCTCTCACATGAGATAATTTGACATGAGAAGTTTCTTTTTTCACTTCATTTATTATCTGTGCATGCATGCCTTTAGTTTAAAGGCCACCATGCCAAACGAGTGAACATAGGAGGGCCGTGATATCCTCCTCCTCTTCCTCTTTTTAATGGCTAAGCTCCCTGTTTAGTTTTCAATTGTTGATTCCTATAGGCTTTACTACTTACGTTCTCGGTGACAGTATTTTCTATCCGGGTAGGAGTTGGAGCGACTAGTTATGTTGGGACGCGCATAAGCTTCGCATTCTCAAGTTTGATAGCCACCCTGACAAATGAGCGAACATGGAAAATTCTGTTCTTTTCAATTCATTATTGCGTTCTAAATTTGGTTTGAGAAGCCTAATTATTGATTATAGTTCGATTCAATGGTTTTTCAAGGGTTGTAATAGCTTGTAGCAGGAGCAGAAGTGGAAAATTTTATGCTTGGGCATCCAAGTTCCAAGAGAAGTGTTGTTTTCATTTGATTTTCCTATTATGGGTTTATAATGTCAAAGGTTCTTTCATGATCCTGATATTTTTCGTTAGCTTCAGAATTCATTGTTCACCCGAGGGTTCTGATATTTGGAAATGCCGTATCACTTTCTTGTTAATTCTCATCAGTTAATTCTGATCCTGCAATCTTTGATCCTGCAGTTTTTGATCTCCCTTTTTGTTAGGGTTTGGATTACTGGTGAAGTGTGAGGTCATATATGTTATGAAATTGACTCTTGATATTGTTATCTGTGTCAGTGTTTTGATAGATTATTTTCAGCTTCTATCACCCTTGACTGTATAGATTCGAAATGACTGTAATGTCAGATTTATTTTCTTTATTTGATGACGTCTTTACTGACAATAGCTAAGCTCATTTCATTTCCAAGCTAATGTCTTCATCTTTTTGCTTTTGGGATTTGATCTTGTTAGATATTTTGTGTTTCAACATCAAGAACCTTCTGACATTAGCTATGGCTAAGAATTCCCTGTTTAGATCGTTTTTTCTGTTCTTCATGATGTCATTGAGAAACAACATTGTGTTTTTCCTGGTAGGATTATGATGGATAGTGATGTGAGAGCACACATGCTTTTGCAAGCATAAGTTCAAGGCCACCTTACCAAATGAGTGTACATTGAAAATTACTTTGTAGGTTCAATTCATTATTGAATTTTAATTGTGGAACGAGAGATCTTATTGTTGACTATTTCGTTAGGTTTTAAATAACTAGTAGAAGTTGCAAAGCTATAGCACTGACTGGACGACCCTGATTTGATTTTGGTAGAATTCTGCATCATTGTTTATATTCAAGGGGACAAGCTTACAAACGTGGCATTGGGAGGCCATCTCTTCCTTAGACTAATCTCATATGGCTAAGCTTTCCCTAATTAGTTTACAGTTGCTCATTTTAAAGCCTTAATACTTCTTTCTTGTTGACAATGCTGTGTTTTCCGGTAAGTTTTGGACTTGATAGTTATGTGAGAGTAGATGTTTGAGCTCATCCCTTCCTTGGACTAATCTCAAATGGCTAAGCTTTCCCTAGTTGGTTTTCAGTTGCCGATTTTTCACCTACAATATCGTGTTTTCTGGTAGGTTTGGAATTGCTCCAAAGCAGATGTTTTGCAAGCATCAATTTCAAGGCCACCTTGCCAGATGAATTAATTATTTTACTTTGTAAATTACTTTCTTCATCAATTTGGTTCTGATCATAGATTACGATTATATTCTGTTGGATCTACTAGTGTCTCAAATAACTTGTAGTGGAGGTAGCATTTGATTATGATGGAAGTGCAGAGAAAGAAGTTCCCTTGTCGGTTTTGTATTAGCGCTCGTGTCTCCTGTGAGTTACACTGATCTGCATCTCTATATATGTTGCACGCATGTTATCAGCACTTGGAGATTGATGTGATAAATTTTAGTTATGCTTTTCAAGACTACACCTATGATGACCTTTGTAATGATTGTGGAGTTGCCTGATAAAGATTCTGCTATGGCCTGATTCACTTCTCCTTATGCTGCATCTGATTTGTTGTCAGTGATCAAATATTTCTGCTCGCTAGATTCAGTGAATCCAACATGGTGTGATGGTAGTATATCTCAAATTGGCTAGCATCTTGTAATTCTGAGGTGATTGAGGTTGCTCCTGCAAATGTGGTCCTTAGTTTATCTCATTTGCTGCTTGGCTTTTGAGAAGTGTAAGTGCTTAGGTGATGTCTCATGTGCAAAATTGCAACTTTAAATTGCTGACTTGGAAAAGCCGAGGTTTGTTTGCCCGATTGTTGTTGTAAGGTCTATAGGCTCGTGTATGATGCTGAATTGTTTAACTCTGCTTGTGCAAGATGGGAAGTGTTTTTATCATTATTTGTATGTTGTTTTGTTTGGTTGATGATACAAGTTTTTAACTCCGCTTGTGTATTGCGCACAACCGGTCCCAAGCCCGGATGAAGGAGGAGGGGAGACCTGTCATGAAACATGATTTGTGTGGAGACTGATCTGCCTGTCCAAGTTTGTTTATGGATTCTAGTTTGGAACTGTTGTTCTACCTCTTTTTTTTTTTCTTCCAATAAGTGTATTGCGCAATCCTCAAGCATCTTTCAACCCACAATGTTGGCTTTGCAGTCTCATTAGGAAGTGTTGCTGAACTTTGCAAACTCAGAAATGAAAAACACTTGTGAGAAGGGATAAATTGTTGAACCTGCCAGGTTAGCTAATTGGTTTAAGCATCTTTAATGCTGGCTCATAAATTTAGAGGTTAGCTAAATGTTCGAAATAAGAGGTGGTTGTGTGCCTAATTACCCATGAATTAGGTTCCACTTTCCACGCTTGAAAGTGTGGACTTTGGTCCTTTGGAATAGCTGAGATTGTTTGTCCTTTTGTAGTAAGGTTATGGAGGCATTAAGCTGAATTGTGTAATTGTTTTCTTTGATGCCATTCTTCTGCTAGTGTATTAAGCTGACTTTGCTGCACCTTTTATCATTATTTGTGTTGGCTTGTTTGTAGGCGATAACTAGTTTTGAACTCCGCTGGTGTACTGCCCGGATAAAGGACTTTGGAATAGCTGAGATTTTGTCCCTTTGTAGAGAATGATCAATCCCCAATGGCCCAATGGAACGAAGTGGAACTCTTGTCGTCAGCTACATGCAGATGTAGTGAATGTTCAATTAGATCTCCGGGGGATTAAAAGGAGGCCCAATGCTGCATTATAAGACCTTAGTTATTATTTGAGTTTATTTAAAAATAGGAAAATTGCGGACACTGTCCCTGTGTTATAAACTTTTGCGGATTATGCCTAAAAGTTTTTCAGTTTCCGGATGGTACCCTTGAACTTTATAATTTTTCGGAATATACCCTTATAACATCCGTATGTTAACTCCAACATTTTGAGGGGAAAAAGTATAATTATAATTTGCTAGTCACTATTAACAGTTATTTTAAAGGTATTTGTAATATTGTTGAATGAATAACTCGTCTTTTATTCCCTTAAAATATTAATAAATGTTAATTTGTGTATGATTGAAGGGTATAATGCGGAAAAAGGCTAAAGTTAAAGGTCACCATCCGAAAAGTGAAAAACACTTGGCCAAAATACGGAAAGTCTAAAACACACCGATACCATCTGAAAATTTTCTGAAAAATATTTATTATTATTCTGGAAAAAGTCCTATCTTTATAATCATCATTTGAGTTCGTTTCTTTTTTTTCCTAAAGAAGACCATCCAGGTTTACATTAATCTTAAACATTGATCAGAAATGGTAAACTTTTGATTACAAATGTTATGGCCGACTACTGATAACTGAGAGTTAAGCTTATTTTCGGGTTAAACTGCTAAAAGTTTGATAAAGCAGAATCTAGTTCAGTAACCATCTCCAACTATTCATGTGTACAATTGTACTTCCAAACCAAACAAAACAAACCAGTCCAAAAATAAATATAAAAAATCATCCAAATTGCATTTCTATGGCGAGTCACCGACACGCTATTAAGACACCTCCACTGCCATTCAATTACAGTTGCTACGTCCAAATCAAAAAATGAAGAATACAAGCTTTGAGATCTTGCTCTACCACGTTGACCCTTAAATATAGAAGCGCAGTTCATCACAATCTTCAACTATTTCACTCGAATGTTCTCTCCATATTCCTTTCTTTCAACTCAGCCAACCCTTTGGAGACTCCAGATTATTGGGTTTGTCTTCTGAGTTCTGATTACTCTTCCTATTTTGAGATCTCATTGTACTCTCAAATGCTTGCTTAATTACTGTTTACTTATCCCTTAGATTTGCATATGGATTTTTTAAGCTGATACGATTTCTGGTTGAACCTAGAGATTCAAGCATGTTGGGTTACTTAGATTGGAGTTCATTTGCGGTTTTGAACAAATTAATCACTAAGATTCAAAGTTTTCATCCGGGCAATGCTCGAATTTCATATTATTTCCTTGGAGCTGTGTGTTGCACGTTATTGATTACAATCGGTACCTATCATGTTCCTAGCTCACGACCTGTACAAACTTCAATTGGAAAATGCAATTTGTTTGATGGAAAATGGATTCCTGATGAAACTCTCCCTTTGTATAATGCATCTGACTGTCCATTTGCTGAAAGAGGGTTTAATTGCTTGGCCAATGGAAGGAAAGATAAAGATTACATGAAATGGAGGTGGAAGCCCAAGAACTGTGAGATTCCTAGGTTAAATGTGCCTCTACTTCTTGATTTTCTTCGCGGGAAGCGGATAGTTTTCGTTGGGGATTCATTGAGCAGAACCCAGTGGGAATCTTTTATCTGTATACTTATGAATGGAATTGAGGACAAGAAGAGCGTGTATGAAGTAAATGGCAACCAAATTACCAAGGAAATTAGGTTTTTGAGTGTTAGATTTAGTTCTTACAATTTCACAGTTGAATTCTATCGCTCTGTGTTCTTGGTTTTGCCTGGTCCAGCTCCTAGACGCGCACCAAAAAGGGTGAAGTCGACGCTTAACCTTGATAAGCTGGATGATATTAGCCAGAAGTGGGTTGATTCAGATGTCTTGATATTTAATACTGGCCACTGGTGGACAAAGACAAAGCTTTTTGATCTGTAAGTTTGCATATTTCATGCTGGAGATGCTTATGTGTTTTGTTTGATTGGAAAAAGACTGATGCTGAAGATGCATCAGTCTTTTTCGTTATGTTTGTTCTTCCTTTTATGGTAGTGTAGTTATCTGTGTACAATAAATGCTGAAAATCCTTACAATAATCTGATGCACATCATTTTCAAAGATTTCAAACTTTTTTATGGTCACTTACTTTACTGTTTATTCTCTGCTTTGTGAACATGCCTCTAATTTGAGTTTCTCTTGATCAATTCTAGGAGAATGCTTGAAAGTTGATGTTCATTTCCTCATCTGAATTCCTGAAGTGGATAATTTGACCCGGAAACGTCCATATGTCTGATTGTGCTTCTTGTTATTTTGAGTAATTATAAAACTTTTCTTGACAGGGGTGTTTATTTTCAAATGGGAGGATCATTGAAGCTTGGGATGTCGACAAAAACTGCGTTGAAGTACGCACTACGTACCTGGTCCTCCTGGGTTGATTCTTCAATCAATCCTAAACGGACCCATGTGTTCTTTCGGACTCTCGAGTCTTCTCACTGGAGGTAGATTGACAAAATCACTCATCCTTTCTTCAGTCATAAACTGAGAATAACCATTGTAATCTACTGCAGTGCACGTAATCATATCTGTAAGGTAAGTCGAAAGCCAATGTCAAGAACAAGAGGCTTGGAACGAAACCCGTTGTCAGACATGATTCTGAAGGTGGTAAAAAACATGACATTACCCACAACAGCTCTTCATGTGACTCCCATGACAGCATACCGGAGCGACGCACATGTTGGCACATGGAGTGACAATCCTTCAGTTCCCGACTGTTCTCACTGGTGTCTACCCGGTGTACCTGACGTTTGGAATGAAATCCTTTTCTCTTACCTTCTCCAGAAGGATCAGATGTATCTATAGTAGGTCAACTTACTTTCATTTCATGTGTGTATCCTTTTCTTATTTTCTAAGGCTTTAAGTTCTTACCTTCTGTTTAGGAAGGAGAAGCAAATTAACAAACAAGGTTTGGGAGGGTGTATTGTACTGCAATCAAATCTCCTGGCTTTGCAGTAACTTGAAAGCAATTGTAAATTGCTATTACAGATACACAATCAACCTTGGTGCTACAAATATGGAACCCAGTTCACTCAATTGCATTCAATCAATATATCCATCAAATAATCAAAGAGTCAATATATATGGCTTCTCCTGATAACAATGGCCTCTACCCACCAGCACCGCACCACCACCATCACCACCACAAAGTGGTGATAGTGATAGTGGTGGTTTCACTTGGAAGTCTGCTTCTTCTCGGAGCAGCCTTCCTATGGCGGTGTCTGATCAAGAAGAGGAAGAAGAGAGAGGTTGGCAGAGAAAGCGAGGAGGTTGACGTGGAGGGGCGTGTGAAGGTTCACGAGGTCGTGATCCCGGGACCACACGGGACCAAGATCAAGGCCCTTGATGTGGAGGGTGATGTCAATGTGCATGAACACATCAAGAAGGAGGACATCCACAGTGGTTATAAGGGATCTAATCTTGAATCTGATCCTATTGCTTCAGATATTGTTCGTAGTGCTGCTGTTGAAGCTGCAGCTGGAGCTGCTACTTCTTCTTTTAGCCATGTTTGATTTCGGATTGAGTATTTCAAGTGTCAATCCTTGCATCAACCAAGTTTATGGATATTTATGATCAACTTTCTTATGGGAATCGAAGCTTAATTTATGTATTCTGACATTCTGTCTTCTTCCATGATTTCTCTTATGCTTTCTTTGTATGTACCCAGAAATGCTGTACATGTTCTATTATCTATAAATCTATTCAATCTTTCAAGTACGTATGAATGCTTAATCTAGACTGGAACAAGAACTTGAGAAAATGCTTTCAGAAACGAGAATCGATTTCGGTTCAGTTTCGGTTCGGTTCGGTTTTGGGGTTCGGTTCGGTTCGGGTTTCACGGTAACAACAATTCAACATTGGTCTAATGGTAAAAAATCACCTTTCCTCTTAAATACTATAATTTAGTTTAAGTCGTTTAACAATTTACAATTCGGAATCAGCTCCTGCTACGCATTTAAATTGAATTAAGTAATAATATAAATACCCTTCGTTTTCACCCCTAGAAATCCCAAAAACCACTGCAAGCACCCTGGTTTCCACATGTGCCCCCTGTTTTCCATGCATTCTACAGTTGTAAATCAACCCAATTTTCCCAACCATGACACTAGCAAATCAAACTTCTTCTTCTCCCCCTTTAAATAATCTCTATCACGCTCTCCACTCTCCATACATAACCAGAAGGAAAGACCATGGCTTCCCACCAGGGCCGTCCAATGAGTTTTGGAGGCCCTGTGTCAATATTTTTTTTTATCAATTTTAAAAAAATTATTTTATCAAGAAAAAAATGGGAAAAAAAATAAATTACTTTTTAATTACAAAATGCATGAAAAAATGACAATAAAAAGTAAAATGAGACCGTTTACACCTAATATTGAGGAGTTAAAAAAATAAAAATAAGCAAAAGAAGATATAAAAAAAATTACACACCTTAAAAAGATAAACATAAGCAATATGGCAAGCACTCTTTTGTTTAATAGATTAAATAAACATAATTATAATGGGGCCCCAAAAAATAAGCAAAAGATGAGATAAAAAATAATAAGCAAAAAAGAGATAAAAAAAAAAATTAAAATAAGCAAAAG
>BSUD01000196.1:285606-297798 GCA_033239045.1 Fagopyrum esculentum
CACTCACTCTCTCTCGCATCTCCCTCAAATGCCTTCCTCAATCCATCACGCGCCGCCCTCATCCACCGCCGATCACCGATCTCCGCCGTGGCGACTCCGGCACGCCCTCAGGCAATGCCCACAATGCCACCTGTACAGCGAGAGGTGATGAAATCAATAGAGGGGTGGGCCAAGGATCACGTTCTTCCGCTTTTGAAACCGGTAGAAGAGTGCTGGCAGCCACAAGATTTCCTCCCGGAACCATCTCGGCCGTTGGATGAGTTCAACGAGGAAGTGCGGGCCCTACGTGAGCGTACCGACGAGCTCTCTGATGACTACTTTGTGGTGCTTGTAGGCGATATGATTACTGAGGATGCTTTGCCTACTTACCAATCCATGTTGACTACTTTAGATGGCTTGGAGGCTCAATCGGGTACAGATCCGGGTCCTTGGGCTACTTGGATCCGTAGCTGGACCGCTGAGGAGAACCGCCATGGGGATTTGCTCCGTTCCTTTTTGTATTTGTCGGGTCGGGTTGATATGCGGATGGTTGAGCGCACCGTTCAGTATTTGATCGGTTCCGGCATGGTAATTTCCTACTTCTCGTAAATAATTTTCGTTTTAGCCTTATAATCTAGTGAAGAATAATTGTCAACTATTTTATCCTTTACTTTACACATTTACCCTTCTAATTATTAGTATTTTGTTAGTTATTTTTTGGACAGTAACTAGTCATTTTTTAGAAAATAGAGGAGTAACTAGGCTTTTTAATGTTTCAATTAAGTAAATATGCCCAACCTTTTGTATTTATTTTCAAACTTTACACACTCTTATCTCAAGGGGTATATTTACTAAATATAAAAGTAGAAAAAACTTACTAAACCAAATTATTTTTGATTTTTTTTTAATAAAGAAAAAGTAAAGAGATAATAATGAAAAAATGTTATATTTTTTAATTTTTTTAATAAGTGTGCAAAAATGATAAAATGATAATTATTTATGAACGGAGTGAATATTTATTTTTATTATTTATTAAATTTATGTTGTTGTTTTGGTTGGTTAATTTGGAGCACGTGCGCAGGAGCCAGGGACAGACAATGACCCATATCTAGGCTTCATCTACACGTCGTTCCAAGAACGCGCCACCGCCGTCTCCCACGGCAACACAGCTCGTCTTGCCAAGGTTCGCGGTGACGACGTCCTCGCCCGGATATGCGGCACGATTGCAGCGGACGAGAAGCGCCATGAACACGCGTATCAACGAATCGTTGGGAAAGTACTGGAGGTGGACCCTACGGGGGCGATGGTGGCAATAGCAGACATGATGAGGAAAAAGATAACGATGCCAGCTCACCTAATGTACGACGGGCAGGACCCACAATTGTTCGAGCATTACGCGGCGGTGGCGCAGCGGCTTGGGGTGTACACGGCTTCGGACTACGCTGATATTTTGGAGTATTTGGTGGCGAGGTGGCGGCTTGAGAAGGTTGTGGGGCTTAGTAGTGAAGGGAGGGCGGCTCAGGAGTTTGTTTGCGGGTTGGCGCCGAGGATTAGGCGGCTTCAGGAGAGAGCTGATGAGAGAGCTAAGAAGTTGAAGCCGTACGAGGCTAAGTTTAGCTGGATTTTTAATAAGGGCTTGCGTATCTAGTGCTTAATTTCCTCTCTTTTGGGTTTTCTATGAATTTACATTGTGATCCAACTGTGAATGCAAAACAACCCATCGGTACTAGGGCTGAGTATAGGCCCAAAATCGAACTGAACCGACAAAAACTGAACCGAACCAAAAATCAAATATACGAAAAACATGGCACGAAAATCGAACCTATAAAATTAGGTTCGGTTTCGGTTTGGACCGAAAACCTAAATTATGCGAAGCTAAAACCGAACAGATTATATCGGTTTAGGTTTTGGACAGAAATAAACCTAAAAATAAAACTAACAATTAAAATAACAATATTATGAAAATTTCAATTATATAACAATTTTAGTATAAAGAGTTAAAACCTAAAAACATAACAATCTCATTTAAGCATCAATACTAATTAAAACTGCCACATCTCGGTTTCGGTTTTTCGGTTTTATCGGTTTCGGACCGAAACCGAAACACTAAAAAACACGGACCGAAGACCGAACCTAAATCGTCGGTTTAGGTTCAGACTGGACCGAAATTGCTCGGTTCAGTTCTGGTAAACCGAACCGAAGTTGCTCAGCCCTAATCGGTACTATCATTCACGGCATTACGAATTGACCCAAAAAGTGGAAAATTCAAGGAACCCCAATATGAAAAACCTTAATTTTATTTTACTCAAATAAATGAAATAACACTTACATGAAATATCAATATTATGTTAATCGTTTACGATACTAAAGGTTAAACTAGCCTCTTTCAAAACCATAACTAGTTAACTACAGACATCAACTCTAAGGATTATTGTAATCCTATGTATATGTATCTACGTCTTATACGTGTTGGGCTATGATGATGGTTCAAATCCTAATGTGTTGTGAACTGGTATTGGATATTCACCTGCATATAAAATGGTGACAAATAGCTTGCAAGATGGGTCAGTTGGGCTTGTAATGAGTCCAACCGTCCAAGAGCCCTATTGGTATGAGTTGGGTTAATCATTAATTAATGATTGGATCGGGTTTACACTATCTTTGTTGAATTGACACGATGAAATGAAAAATATTTTAATTTTTACCTAAAATTATTATTGAATAATGGTATAGTTGTAATTAATATGATAAAATTGTAAATATTGGCCAAAAAGTTTTAAGTGACATGACTAAGGTGTTGACATGTGGAATAAGAGGATTCTATTTAAGTAGTATATATAGATTCATTTAAAAAATGGCACAAACTTTTACTCGTTTTTTATTCATATTCAGTTGCAAAACTTTTCGTTATTGTTAAAAAAAACTTCACTCATATTCGTTTTTTGAGAACAATATTGTATCTTTGTTTAAAAAATTAGACTGAATATTTTGTAAATCCGTTTTTTTTTTTTAAATTTCAAACCTTCCTATTAAAGCATGAGAATTGGTCATTTTAACGTTTTGATTTAATTTTGAGAACACGAGAACCTTGGTTTTGCTTCTTTTTTTTTTCAAATGAAAGGTTATCACTTTTAGAATTATTTGGTAAGCGTTAATTTTATTTGGATTGTTAATATTAATTTTGTATTTATTGTATCATAGGTCGTGGCTAAGATAATATTGTGATAATAGTCTTTGCTAGACTTTGTGACCTCTAATTAGAGCTTTTCAACAACATCTATAAATAAATCAATTGATTTGTAATTGAGTTTTAATAACAGATTATGAAATCCGCATATACATTTGGTAATCAACTCTTTGTTAGATGTGTAGACAAATCAACCATTCCGCCCATGAACGACACAAAATTAAATGGTCATAGACAAAACGAGCAAAAGTTGTTAGGCCAGAGGAAACCAGGAGACACTGCTAGGTTATAGCACATTTCCTTAAGTATTATTGATGAAATCATCGACCACATTAGATCGTGACTAGGGAAGAACTCGTCAGATGGCGTAAGTGAAGGCGATAGATCACTAGTAAGTTTGTATGGGGCAACTTTAATGATTAACAAGGTGAATAACACACATATTAGTCTTTTGCCATAAAAGTTGGTTATGAAAATCAAATTGTATGAGATTATCATAGCTTTTCATCTCAATCACCAATAAGGGCCAATATGGTGGTTGGATTTTAGAGAGATCGAAGGGTTCATCAGCAAGGTAGCGAACACACGCCTTAATGAGTTGGTATATACAATGATATCCGGATCACGGAATGTCTGCTTGAATTTGTTTGTACATTTTGAAAGTTCCCGTAAAACAAACATAGATAGAGACAGAAGCAAAACCGATATAAGGTAACAACTTTGAGAGAGTTAAACTTAGCAAAACGAGTAACATTGTTAGACATAACAGCCTGCTGGCTACGAGATCGCATGGTTTAGAGATACTGTATTTAAGGTTTTTAGACATCAAGAATGATGTTTGTTTTACGGGACAAGGCAAAACAGAAGTTCTTACTAGTTTGCAGTAACTCCATTGTAGCATACATTCAGTACAAAGCTTCATAATTCCTCTCGAGTAAATAAAAGGAAGTAAAATTTTATCAGAATAATTGTTAAATTGGTTGGAGGATCCACGTACGAGTCGTAAATAAAAATTCAACATTATATATCAGAATAATTATGATTTAGTAAACAAAATTTCTTCATCATTTAGAAGGATAGATCCACTAAGTAATGCCGATAGTTAGGATGGTAGGGTCTCGGTAGGGCACAGATGAAATTGCCCTCGGCTTTCCAGTCCATCAAAAACAAGCTTGGCCGGAAAAGGTGGGAATTCCCCGGCCGGCGACTCCATTCTTCAAAATCACAACCATAGAGTCCAAGTTGGAGAACATTATCATCGAGCTTATCCCGGGCCGAAAGCTTCTTCCACGTAGAATTCTCCATCACCCACTCGTCCGATCCGCGCCATCTCAACCCCGGTTTCGTTACTTGCACCACTGATAACTTGCCGGAACTAGGCTTAACATCAAGCCTCCAAGATCCTAAACCATTGATTTCTTTAGGAAAATCTAATAGTTTAAACTCGTCGGATTCGCAATCGAAGACTAACATCGACTTCTCCCGGTTAACTCGTCTTTCTACGATCCAGTGGATATTGTTGTCAGTAAAACAACTGTAGATGGTACCAAATCCACCCATACGAATTTTAAAAGAGGCGATATTGTCGGAATTGATGCTCTTCCAGTTACCTTGTCGGGTTGAGAACACCTCGAAGGCCTTATTCGCCTCTATTATGACCTTGAACTCATTCATGCGAGAGTTGAAGCCAAACCCTAGAACACGGCGCCATTGTTGGTGTTGAGTCGAGGGATGGATTTCAACGTACTTAGAGATACTTGGGTTCCAAAGAATGGCGCACTTGTTATATTGGCATTCTCGTTCTAAGCAAACAACGCCATGGATGACACCGATGGTTCTGTACAAGAAAGAAGCTCCCGGGGGTTGTTCAATAGGAACGTCGAAAAACCTGGGTCTGGGTTGTTCATTGATATTACAGAAAGCGTAGAACAGGGGATGTTCGAATTTACGGTAGTGTATGGTGAAGTAACCGATGAAGATGTAGGTTTCATGGGAAGGAGGAGTAAATGAGTGGTGAGTAGTGATAAAGTAGGAGGATGAGATCATAGAGTTCCATGACTTGCAAACGCATCGGAATTGCCCTAGGGTTCGGATGGGTACTCTCTTCAGGATATCGACCCACAAATCTTCATTCATGTTGCCGTGGTGGAAACACGGCGCCATTGATGAAGAAAGTTAATAGGGTTTTTAAATTAGATCTCAACCTTTTTTATATACTTATTCGGGCCAGATTTTTAAAAATATTAAGCCCGTGTAAGAAAGCCCAACAAGGCCCATTAAAAGCCCAACATGGAATACCAATTTTTAATAATTTTATTTTCTATTATCTATCTTATCTTATCTTATATATATTAAAGCGGCAACCTCTATTGCCACGCGTCAAGTCACGGTTCTCCCAGCCCCAAATTTTTTTAAAAAAGTGGTTTTTAAAATTTAAAATCTATAAAAAAATATTTTAGTAAAATCGTTAATTAAAGTTAAAATATCTTTAAAAATTGTTATAGTAAACGTCATTAAAATAATTAAATTTTAATTTTAGAAAAAATATCTACAATATCTTCATTATGTCAAATTAAAAAAAATATCCAAAACAATGACTAAGATTTTTGAAGATATTATCGAAGATTTAACAATTTGTTATATATTTACAAAATCTTTTTTATGTCAATTTTAAAAAAATCTTTCGAAAATTTTGGTAAGCTTAAAAATATCAGGCTAATTCTACAAAATCGATAATGGCAACTAAATATTTAATTTATTTTAATTTAAGTATTAATTCTTTTCTAATGCATTTTAATATTGTTTAACCGAAAAGTGTTATATTAAATGTAGCTCATTCTCCAAATCCTTATTTTTAATGTATAATTAGTAATCTATAAGTATTATCAATTTTTTAAAACTCAACCCCGCACAAGGTGCGGGTAATACGCTAGTATATATATTAAGAGTATCGTCTAAATTCACGTGTCTCTTCATGAGAACTCTAATGACACGTGTCATTTTAGAAATTAATAACATCTCAAAAAAATAATTAAGCTTCTTAAATCTCAAATCTTATCTTAAATCTTTAAATTCAATTTTTCAATAAAATTATTAAAATTCAAAAAGAATTACTAAAAATTTGACTCATATTTCTCCTCACCCCACAAACTTTTTTAAATCTTTTCATTTTGTAATTTAAATGTATATTTTTTAACTGCTGATATAAATTGATAATTTAAAAAAAAACGTACCTAAAATCTTTTGTCAATTTTATTCAAAGAGTGTATTATAAGTTTTTTATATTGATTTTAACACATTATGTGTATTAAAAAATTTTGTTAAATTTATAGTGCATAAATTATATTAAACTCTAATAAAATAATTTTATACTTATATATCTATAATAAGTCTTAAATCATATTTCGTACAGGGTACGGGTAATACACTAGTTCAAATAGTCGGAGTTTTCTCTTCCATTTTTATTATATATCTATAATAAGAGGTATTGGGCCGGATGTCATATTTTTCAGGGCCTAATGACTCTTGAGTCTTGATTAGAAGCAATTAGCCAGAAGTCAACTCCCCTCCAATAATTATTTAAAAAATTGATTTTTTTATTCCAAAATAAAATAAGCAACTGGAAATAAAATTCTGAGAAATATATCTAACAACTTCGAATAAATAAAATTAGAATAAATAAATTCTTTTCATTATGAAAATGAAAAAAACCATCCTGATGCCTCATAATAATAATTATTAACTAATTTAATTCATGTAACTTGTAAGGATTAATTTAATATAAATAATTTATTTTATTTTAAAAATTTTAAAGTTGAAGTTTGTGTATTTTAATTTTGAAAATACTCAAACATATATAGTGAGACACAATATCTAATTTAAATAAAATTTGTAGTTATAACAAAATTAAAATATAATATAGGTAAAAATTGTGATTAAAATGGGAGTAAAATATTTTTTAAATAAAAATTTTATAATTATAAAAATGTATTTAATTCAAATAGAAGTTATTTTATTTTATTTTAATGATAATAAAAGTAAAAATATAATATAATAGATTTTATTTTTAGTTAAAAAATTAGTAAATTAGTAAATAACCGATTTGTAGCATTAAAGTTGCTTCATCTCTATCTCTCTCGATGATCCTCCTTCATTTTATCCCTTATTTCTCTTGCCTCTTCCACCTTCACATTATCTTCCGTTAACCGGTCCATACGGGCTAGTAATTTATCTTCAAATGCTCTCTTCTCCTTGTCTCCGTCCTTGATTTATTTTCTTTTCACGGCATTTCTTCCCATCGGCCTAGGAATCGGATCTCTACTTGAAGTTGGTGTCGAGTTGTCATCGATAGGATCGTCATCGTCCTCCAAGGACACCGGGAGGTTTCTTTGCATCGGTGGTGGACCAAAAGTTTCTTGTGGGGTTGCTCAACTGCCACCCAACCTTTGCACAAGTCATAACAACTATGAAAATTAAACGACTTTCCCGTCGTATCTTCCCTAAACACATCATGAGCGAGGTGTTGCTATGAAAAAAATTTTGAACAATAAATAAGGATAATAACATGAGAAATATAAAACATACACAAATAATATATGAAAAGTAATCTTACTTCATCGACGTAATTCCCTCCACTCTGAAGTCTTCTTTCCACACGTGTGACACATGAATGCCACTTATTCATGAATGGAAAGAGAAATATTTGCCATCGAGACTTACAACTATCAAACGATCTTACATTCGGAGGGTTGCTATTGAAAAGTTCGATGTATTTTCGCTCCACTTGTTTCCAAACTCCGTCTCCTTTTTGACTAGTACCCTTTGTACAATTTTTCGAGACCTTCATATATGCTACACAAAGAACTTCATTTTCTTTTGTTGACCAGCTCGAACCTTTTCGAAAATGATTGTTCATGCTTAAAGAAGAAAAATATTACAGTAGAAAATGGGTAAAATGAAGAAAGAAAATAAAGTATACTATGGAAAACAAATGAAAGATGCATAAAAGTGACGTTGAATAGTGGAGGTGTGTACTGTGGAAATCAAATGCTAGATATAGGGACTGTTCGGTATACAATGACTGAAACTGAAACTTAATGAAACTGCTATGAAACTGAAAAAATGTGACTCAAACTGAATGGAACTGAATCGAATAAATTTGTTTATGTGTTCGTTTAGGATAGGAATGAATGAGTTGATTGAGGTACAAATTGACCAAAATACCCTGTAGTAAATACCCTTACCAATTTTATTTATATTTTATACTAATTTGAAAAATATAAATTAATGGGGCTTGTTTGTTTTTGAACTAACTACATTCATAACGCAACATACACTTCCGTCTTCAACCCTAAGCGAAGGAGAACTAGGATCCCCATCGCCGTCTTGGTTGTCGCTGCCTGAGTGATTCATCCACAACGTCGTCGGAAATACTTCTTCTACTTCCATTGCCGGAGTCCAATTGCCCGGGTAATGAATCGCCAAAGCCCCATTGTAAACCCTAAATCTCTCTATAATGAGAAATTGATACCCTTGAAAATTTAATTGAGAACTAGTGTCGCTGCCGGACTGATTATTGAGGCTTGTTTGTTGTTTCACTTCCACTGCCGGAGTCCGTTGCAAATTTTTTTGTACCGATTGGAAGGAGAAGTGAAGTAGAAGAAGTGAAGGCGAAGTGATGAAGAAGAAATACCTTCGTTGGTGAGGGGAGGGGGGAAGATAATCCTCCATAAATTTCAAGGGCAATCTAGGATTGAACATTTTGATCAATCGATAAAAGGGAGTTGAAAAAATGATCAACCGAACACTCATTAAAGTATTAATACGATTGAACACTTTTCACCCGGTTGAAAAGTGGCTACCGAATAGGGGAGGTTTTGGTGAACGCTGTAAAAAAGAACACCAGAAGCATAAAAGTAGCTTTTGAAAATTTTGCACTTGAAATTTATCCTTTGGATATTTATTGAATGAGGAGTTATTGCATTATTTTTTTTAAAAAGAGGGATCAAGTGGGTTTAATATGCCACTTGAAGAGTTAAATGGTAACATTGAGGATTATATTTAACTCATTGCTCCACCCTTTAACCGTTTAAGCATATAGTTTTTTTTATTAGAGACCATTTTATAATAAAAAAAGGGACTAAAGGGGCATATAACCAACTTATTGGAGATGGTTACACCACATCTATTTAGCCGTGATGTGTAAATTTTATGATGTGTATATGGTTAATGGTTTTGTAAAACTAGCATCAGAATTGAATGTAAATTGCGTTCTGATTTCGTCCAATACCAGAAATTGATAAAACATATTTCTGGAAACAACATTGTCACCATGTAAATTGCAAATCATGAATGCTTGATTGTAAACTTGTATCCCTTTCGTACCTTAATCAAGCTTAATTACGTTGACGTAGAAGGTCACGTCTGCATCACCGTTATCAACCAAGTAAATATAACCAATTCAATTCGAAGAGTGACACCATACCCTATTAAAACGCCACCGTTTCAACCGCTGCGGAAGTCCCACGCTTCGATTACGTCTCACAGGATTTATAGGCACTGCCTTTGATCCAAAGCGACGCCGTTTCATCCCGAAACTCTGCGGTTCGTTCGTCAGCACCGACGCTAAACTCTCTAGTGTCTATTGTGGTGGATCATCTACTGTGGGAACCGCCGCTAATGCGCCGCCGTCCGATGGGAGGAACAGGTCACAAAATCAAACCGTTTGTATTTCCTCACCAACAAGTTATCTGCACCCGCGCACACCAAAGCGGAGCCCTAGTCCTAGTTGTCACCACTTTCTTCCTCTCTCAGTTCTTCTACCAGACCTTCTCTCCGAGTAGCACTTCGCAGCCTTCGTACGGTAGCTTATCGAACGATGTCACTGTTGGATTTCACTGCGGCGGTTTGACTTCCTGGCCGGAAAGAGGGTTCGGCTCCCGCTTGAATTTGAAGATTTATGTATACGAAGAGGACGAGATCGACGGCTTGAAGGCGTTGATGCATGGCGGTAATGGTTTCATCTCAGCCGATGATTGTATTCTGGGTCAATGGGGCACTCAGGTGAATTTTAATATTCTTATGTAATTGAACTTTGAGAATTGTGTATCCAAACTGCAATTTAACTGATCTTGATCATGATTAGTCGATCACTGATCACCAATCTGAGAGTATAGTATTGTCAATGATAAATGCTTGCGAGTATGATCTCAAACCCTAACTCAGACCTTGCCATTGGTAACTGGATTTCATGAAGAAAAATTATGGAAAATGATTTCAGACTACATCATAGAATGCTTTGTTCCCTGCAAACTACATCAGGTCTGCACTTGATGTTTCTTTGATGCTAAATGTAGGTCAAAATCCACAGACTGTTCCTGGAATCCAAGTTCAGAACAATGAACAAGGAGGAGGCAG
The DNA here is from genome assembly GCA_033239045.1 of Fagopyrum esculentum. Lineage (NCBI taxonomy): Eukaryota > Viridiplantae > Streptophyta > Magnoliopsida > Caryophyllales > Polygonaceae > Fagopyrum > Fagopyrum esculentum. The sequence continues at coordinate 296,189 of BSUD01000196.1, forward strand.
ATCTCTTCTTCGTCCCAACATACGTAAAGTGTGTTCATATGAAAGGCGGTTTGACTGATTACGAGATTAATCAAACATTTGTCAAGGTAAGATAAATGGTATGCTGATTTCAAATTTTCCTGTACTGATATTGTTATGATGTTCTGCTTATTCCATGATTGAAGTCAATAGTTTGCAATACAAAATTGGTGTCTTATTTTTTCAGGTGCTGAGTCAAATGCCGTATTTCAGACGTTCGGGGGGTCGTGACCATGTCTTCGTCTTTCCAAGGTGCTAAGCAAGTTCAGTCTTTGAATTCATGTATGTATTACCTGATTATTGCTCCTTGTCAATCATAGTCGTTTTCAATTGTTCGTCTGTGCTTAATTTTTGCAGTGGAAATGGGGCTCACTTCTTCAAATCCTGGGCAACATACTTAAACCGCTCAATATTTCTCACACCAGAGGTACTTGGCAAAAGAACAGATCTTAGTATCTCAGACATGCAAAATTGAGGAATATTCGAGTCATATATAATCATGGCTTACCAGGGGGATCGCACTGATAACCAAGGGACAAGCGCCTTCAACACATGGAAAGATATCATTATCCCTGGCAATGTCGCTGATGGAATGACTGGAGACACTACTTTTGTTCACCCTTTACCGATATCAAAGCGTAAGTACTTGGCAAATTACCTGGGGCGAGCACAAGGAAAAGCCGGTCGCCTTCAACTAGTTCAGCTCGGCAAGCAGTATCCTAGTAAAGTATGAACATTTCATATCAACCATTTATCACTATCTACTTGAGAGATTTTTGTCAATCATATGTTTATGAACAGCTGGAAGCTCCGGATTTTAACTTCCGTACTGACAAACTGGAGAAGCAAGAGTACTTTGAGCATTTGCGCGATGCCAAGTTCTGTCTTGCCCCTAGAGGATTATCATCATGGACCCTTCGTTTTTATGAGGCTTTCTTCGCGGTCTCTTTCTTCCTCTATCCTTGTTGCACCTAATAGTATCATAGATGACTTAACCGGTTTTTGAACAGGAATGCGTCCCAGTTTTGTTATCAGATGAAGTAGAACTCCCTTTCCAAGACGTGATCGATTATTTCCAAGTCTCAATCAAGTTACCGTCCTCGTGGATTGGTCCTCAGCTCTTGGACTACTTAGAATCCATCCCAGGTTACATTTAGTTAATGCAACTCGGAGTCGGCTGCTTATACATATGCATTGAGTGAATCATATACTTATTATTTATCTATTCAGATGAAGAGGTGGAGAGGATGATAGAGCAGGGTCGACAGGTAAGGTGCTTATTCGTATATGCCAATGAATCGATGCCATGTTCAGCAATCCATGGAATCTTGTGGGAGCTTCAGAGGAAGGTAAGACACTTCCACCAGTCAGCAGAAACATTCTGGTTGCATAACAGAACCATTGTAAATAGAAATATGGTCCCTTTTCTTGACTGGAAGTTTCCTCTTCCCTTGCCTTGATTCTGCAAAGAGGTTGTTATATTGACATTTATGCAGATGATTTACCAGTTTTTGTATGAGATATATGTACATTATGTAACTCATCTTCACACGCAATTATAAGTGGCTATACAGAATTTATTACTATTGAAT